>VXBU01019617.1:181508-229529 GCA_013400315.1 Bombycilla garrulus | reverse complement strand
ACACCAGGTTTCCTCACCAGCTCGACCCCAGGATTCCCAAAGTAGAGTCCCAGACATCCAGATCCTTCAAATGATTTAATCTTGGTACAATAACTAAATAACAAAATAGCAGCTCAAACTGGGTGCCCCCAAGAAGAGACCCCAAGCAAAGGCACCCTGTGCATTTATGTCCTCAGAGTCCAAGGAAGCAAAAGTCTGGGGTCATCAGCTCCTCCCATGTCTTTGAGTGCCACAAGTCCCTGTGGCCTTTGTTAGGCAAAGGGTCATCAGTTCATGGCCTCTTGCCTTGGGCTCAGGCTCCTGCACCCCTAGAGCTCAACCTTCACCTCATACTGCAGCTGCACACCCAGCTGCCTGCACTGGATGTATTCCTCAACAGGTATATCTCATCTAGGATTTTCAGTTTATTTTTGTGTTAACCATATCCAGGCAATGTAATTTTTTTTTGTTTATGTTCAAATACTCAACAAGTTTATTACTCTTTCTGTAATCTTAACTGAAATTCCAATACCTTATTTTCCAAACTACATTATGAAGTGTTGCACACCTCATTTCCATTTTCAAGTTGTCATTGCTTAGGGAACCCAAACATTCTCAAAATAGGGGTGTTTTCAAATAATCTGTGTTATTACTTCTACAGGCTCTGCAGAGAAGAGCTAAGACATAAGAAAGGTTAACGGGACTACACTTGTAAAGGCAAGGGGTAGGAAAGAGATTATGGTTGCTGTTACAGTTGTGGTTTAAGAAGCTGTATCCATTTTATTAAGTACAACCAGTATAACTAACAAGTCTGTAAGGTTTTTTCTAGGCTTCTGTTTCTCTACGAAGTAAGATCTTACTGTTACTCAAAGTCAATATGAGTCTTCAGAGAAGTTCTGACAAAATTATTTGTCAAATGACTCTGGATTTGAGCTAGAATATTTAAAGAACATGTAAAGAAATGTGCTTAAAGAATCGATTTCACATTAATCAAAACCAGGACACAGATTGCTAAGAGTTTACAAATCTCCCTCAACCATTTTCTTCAGATAACGATCTCCGAACAGTTGACAGATTTAAGTCTTACAATGTGCCAGAAGTTTTCTGTTCATCACAGGTGCAATTCCTGAGCTAAATTCTTCAGCTGTGGTTTGCTCCTTGATTTACCATGTTTGTAAATCACTTGCTTGTTTTTTCATGTATCTCAGTCCTTTCATTTCACGTTCAGGAAGTCCTGCTCACAAGAATATTTCTGAAGCACTGTTCATGACCAGAGGCAAGCATAAGCATATTTTGCTCAATGCATTTTTTCTCTGCATCTGTGGGGGAAAAAAAAAAAGGCTTTGAAATTATACATTTGAGCTTTGTTTGCTGGCTCTTTTGTACAATCAAGTCATCTCCAGAGTATGATCCAGCCTAGTCAAAATCCAAAGTGGAGAAGGAGTAGCAAAACAGTGTGATTTGGCCAATTGGAGAAGAAATGTGTAATAAAGCAAATTTATGCTAGCCAGCAAAACTGTCTGCTTCTTTCAACAGAGAACTATGCAAGGATTGAGATTGGAAGGCAAAAAGCTGTACATAAACATTTTGATTGTTTTCCACAATCCTTTTTATGCACTCAGCATCATAATATATAATTAATCTGTCACATACACGTTATATTTTAAGACAATTAAAAAGTATGCTGTCTTTTTCTTAATTTTATAGCTCCGTAAATCTGTTTTCAGTATCAGAGCAAGAAACCTTCTGGAAAAAGAGACAGCAATCAATAAAATTCTAAGGTAAGAGTCAGATGTGATCTGATATTGTTTTGACTGTCATCTGATTTCTCACAACCTTGTTTAACATGACTGTTACTGGATGTATAATACTCATAACAGTGTATCCCTTTGTAGTACATCTGTTGCTTTCATTATCAAAGATAAATTGCTCTTTGGCTATTTTATATACTTGAACAGCAAAAAGAGAGGGATTATACTTTTCAGTATATATTTCAATTGTATTACGCAATAAGGTCACGTTTCAGCTCTTTTCACTTCTTCCTTTTAAAATAACCAAACTCGTCTGTTCATAAGGGGTGCTATTTTGCTAAAGGAATTCTAGCCTGGTTCTTGGAAATATCTGCACATAAATGTTTGCAGGGATTATGCGCTAAAAAACATAGACTACAGCTAGTCATATAGCTAGTCATACTCCAAGTACCAAATATACAGTGAAGAAGATTTTAGAACCATGATTTCTGTAGAAGGATTTCCTGAATGTTTTAATACATATTATCCCTTTTGGTATTCCACATCAAGTGGAACTACTCAGCACCATAAGTCAATAATGCAAGCCTAAGTCTCTAAGACCCGTTTCTGAAAATATCATTTTGGTATCTCCGTGCTGCAGTTTTTCATGTCACTGTTGGTTTTGCATTAGAATTACTGTTATCAATATAAGGTGCATTAATAATGCAAAGAATTTATAAGTCACTGGTTTTATATTTATGTTTGTATTTTGACAGTGAGAGGTCCCAGGTAAATACACAGTATTAATAGGAATACTGATCTGAAAAGTACAGATTAAGTAAGGCAGTGTTTTGTGAGGAGCAGTGAACTAGGGGTTCTGTGTGATTTCTGAATTACGAAGTTTCTTGAATACCATTTGAGAAGTTTTGCAGCTCTGGTTCTTTTTAATGCTCTATAAGAATACAATGCAGGGAGAACTGTAGAAATTAACATGAATCTTTTTCTGTCTTTAAACCCATGTAATGACAACATAAACAATTACTAATTCAAATGAATATTCATTGTAAAAATATTATTGTTAAATATAAATGCAGTACCATAAGTATTCAATCTTAACAAAATTTAATGCACTATTTGTAAGCATTTATTTCAGTTGTGTGCCTTCAGTTTACAGGAATTACTGTTACAGATAGATTAAGCAAAATACTTCTAAAAATACAGGTTTAGATACAGGCATCCTGGCAGTATTTCAGTAAAACATTTGTAATGAAATTCTGTGTTATATGAGAATTGTGAAATGTTATTGTCACCTCCAGGGTTCCACAAATGTCAGTTTGTTTGGTGTTTTATACACTATATTGCAGAGCAAAAATGTAGACAAAAGAAAAATCCCTATCTTTATATATTCAAATATTTTTTAAAAAACCAAAAACTGATATCATAGGAGCTCTTTCTTAGATAGGAGAAAAAAGTTAAATTCTGGAAATTGAAATACAGGTCAATCCCATCAGCTTTCTCCTTTTCAGGAGAAGTCTGAAATAGTGGGAGGAGAATCTGAGCAAACCACTGTTTGGACTTTACTAAGTTCTTAGAGATACAAGGGCAGAACTAGAAATCAGTCCTGCCAGTTTCAACCTGCTGGATTCCACTTAATCCTTCAGATCATGGCTTCTGCAAAAGACTTGTATGTTAAAGTACTTCTTTTCAATTCACCTGAATTCTTCTGAAGTTTCAGAGGCTGAAGAATGAAGTTTTTCTTTACTGATCTACTATTTTATTTTTAATTATCTATTTACTCTTAATTTAATCTACATTTACTGAGTTTTCCAATCTGTTTCCTGGATCATCAGCAATAAATTTTGAGGAACACAGAGAAAAGGAGGGAACTTCCACCAAGTAAGAAAAACATGGATCACATGTCCTCTAATGCTTTCTTGGGCTGCTTGTAAGTAATTTACAATGAGTCTTACAAAGAGTCTTCTGTCTCCTGAGAAAAAAAGAGAATAAATACTGTTTGTTGCTGCTTGTTTTTGACTCAGAATTGTTAAATAAGCTCTGATCTAATGAGACTTGCAATGCATCTGTCCCAGCATAACAAGATTTTGTTCATGATGTCTGAGGTGGCAAACTGATAGAGATTGCCAACGATGGGCTGACTGATCCTGAGCACTGCCAGTGTTTCCATGTTAATGACAGTGACAGCACTGTTGATGCAGGGGAATTTTACAAACAGGAAAAGAAGTGGTAAGATTTGCAGCTGAAACATTAGATTCAGTTTAAATAACACAGGAAAATTCAAACTCTCAAGACATGAGAGATTCTAGTTCTTATTTTCGCTTTAGTTGTAAATGCTGTAAACTCCTTCATAAAATTAGGTGACTCTCAGCTATTCAGAGTATCTGACAAAAGAAGAAATGGCATTTGTGCCAAGAACAATAAAAGAAAACTCAGAATGTCCCTTCTGAAAAGATTGCTTCTAGCATAATTTTAATTTTTGTCTACCTGAATTATGAAGCGTTTTAAAGCAATATCTCTATATAGTAAAGCTGCCCAAGGGCAACTTCAACTTGATAAAATTGCTGTGCTGAAAGGGAATTTTAAGTCTGTTCCAGCCTAAGTCCACCTCTGACCTTTTCCCCTCTACTTTTTAAACCTTGCCAAATTATTTTTTAATAAAAATATTAATTTTTCAATACAAAAACTGTATAGAAGGACCATGCATTATGCAAGGTACCTTCATGTCTCTCTTGTGCATGCTTCTCTATCCAAACTTCATTTTTCCCTTGTATATACTGAACTGCAGCTTGACATCTTCCCCAAGATGAGGAAGAAGGACATTAATAGCCCTTGACCACCAAGAGAGACGGTTCATGCACTCAGTCCTGGGTGTCTCACCTGCTCCTCTGCTCTTACATTATGCAGCAAAACTGATGTGTCCGGTATCTTTGTTTTCCTGCAGCTTTCTTGCTGCACCCCCAGGGAAGTGTCTGATTTCCGAGCATCCTTGTTTAGAAGCCGGCCTTTACCTTGCCTCCTTGAAGTCTTTGTGCAATCGGAACCAAGTCAAGGATGTGGCAACTACTGTCCTGGTACTTTGACTCTGATCAGTGCCACCATCACCATTGCCAGTGGCAGAACACAAAGGCCTTAACTCTTCACATGAATCCATTCATAGTGGAGACTTCAAACTTGAAAAATGAAATAAATTACAAGTGAGTTAGAGACATACAGAACAACTTTTTTCAAAACAAAATCCATTTTAATAATGCCTCTGAGATGCAAATAGTGCCATTCCTTTCTGAAAATTGCAATGCATTTTCCTCAGCAGCAATAACCATTTTTAGCAAATTTGCTCTCTCCTGTATATCTTCAGTTCTTCACACTTTTCTCTCACTCTGGGTTGTGGCAAGCACTGCTTTTCCTCTTAAGAGCAAGTTTTGTTCCTGTGGTTGTTCTGACCCTCATTCCTTGCTCAATCATTATCTAAGAATGGGGTCTAGTCCTTTATTAGTCACACTGGCTTTCTAAAGTAGAGAGAGTAGAGCAGAGACAGTCAAAGTGTGTATAAATTAGTTCATTCTCTCCAGTGCTGAGAATAAGTTGTAAATAGCACAGAATGTTGGGGAAAATGAACAAATTAAAAGTAATCTCACATAGTCCAAAATGCAATCAAAGTGTCAATAGTGCAAAACCTGAGTCTGCTGTGCATTAAACTGTGCTTCACAGAATGGTTGAGATTGGAAAGGACCTCTGGAGGTCATTTGGTCCAACCTTCCTACTCAAACAGGATCACCCAGAACAAGTTGCCCAGAACCACATCCAGACACCTTTTGAATATCTCCAGGGAAGGAGACTCTAAAACATGTATATAAAATACATATTGTGTATTGTGACAGTTTGGGAAACTTTTTTTTTTTTTTCAAATGGGCAGCTTTTTATTTGCTTTTCATTACAGCTGATGCTATAGTCAAACTGTAAACTGATGCTAGGGATGTGCAATAGGATTTTCACTGTTCTAGGCAAGATTTGTCTGATGTGTTTCCTAGGCATGAGGAAGTAACATAAGTCATGCTTAAGTGGAATGTTCAGTTTCATAGAAGGTAATTGAATGAAGTGCATTTATCTTTTGTTTGAAACTGAGACTGCCATGGGGGAGGAGGGGAGGGGAGAAGGGAAACAAGGAAGAAAGAATTGCTTGAATTAAGTATCCTATTCTAGTTTGTTAATATGCTAGAAAATAATTCAGACTTTGTTCATACAAGTTTTTCTGCAAAATACAGTGATTTCTAGGAAAGCTATAAAGTTTATCTCTAAATAAAATCTCACTGAACACTAATACAGAGAATGAGCAGAGATCTTTTCCAACCAAAATGATTCTATGATTCTGTGATCCTAGATGACATACATTTTGTATTCTTTATTAGAAATTTGCCTTTGTTAAATGACTGGAAAGTATTAGTTGGTTCTGACTCACTTGCAACAAATTTCTTGGCATATATTTTATGTTTTCTCTTATGAGTATGATTTCTTTCTTCACAACTTTGAGGGTTTGACCCCATGCATTTCTCAGAACAAATGTTCAGGGTAAGTTCTGTTGATGATTGTTGTCATCCCATGCAAAATCCGGACTTTGTCACCACCTTCCTAATCTTTACAAGTTTACGGCATCGCTGGACTTCACCTGCCTGATGCAAAGACAGACAAAAATAAATATTGGAATGCACATATCCACTGGAAAGAAGGTACTCTGTTTCATGGGGTTTGTACCAAAAGAACACCATATTATGGATCTCTGCAAAGCACAGTTGTGAAGCAGAGTTTTTGGGCTGTGGAGTCTCCAAAACTGCAGGTATGGAATTGATCCAATTTTGAGAGAGGTGGTAGACTGGATGGCCACTTGAGGTTTCTTCTTCTGTATTGCTTTTATTGATTCTTCTACAGTCCAATAAAAATTGTTATTATATAAACATCTGTGAGAAGAGAAGCTGAAACAGCAAGGCAAGAATGATAATCACAATAACAATTGCTAGAGGAAAGAAAGTTTCTGACCATAGCTGAACTGGCTGAGCAGTCACTAAAGAAAACAAGTGACTATTTTTTTTTTTTGCTTTAGAGACATAAGGAAGGAAGCAAGAAAAGACATGGAAGAGAAAAAAACCTGAGTTATCCAAGGTGCATTAATAATTTTATTTTATTTCACCAGCCAGATTAATATTTCTTTAAACATAATATATTTTTTTGCCACAAAGAACAGTAGTGTAGATGTGGCGAGAATGTGCATTGTGCTTCCTATTCAAAAAGCGCCTTATTAAATTAAATTTATAAGAGAAAGAAAGAAACACTATAACACCTCTCAGGCGGATCCCCCATGAACCTTAGGCTGCCACATTTGACCGTATATTCCAAGGTATATGAAATTCTAATAAGAACATAGAAAGATTTTGTAAGGATAGAGATTCCTAGAGAGGGAAAACACTGCTGAATGATGCTGATAACTGCACTGAAGTGCCCCACAATACTAAGGCTTCAGTGTGAGCACGTTTCAAGGAGAACAACACAAGTACACAGCAATATATCCAGATGCTACAGTTACCACATAAATACTCGCTTATTAAAATACAGAAAAAAAACCAAAGCAGTGTTATACTGGAATGCAAGATGAGTGAACACTTGTTGCAGAAAGGACGCCTGACTGAAACATCCAAGTGAGTGACATGCTTACCCTCTGCAAGAGACCTCAGAATATGCATGAAAGGTATAGTATTTTGAATTATTGATCAAAACCTTTAAAATTTTACATTTGGTCAAAGAATGTTACTTGAGCACTCTGTTCACAACTTACTTTTCAGGAATTCAAAAGCATGAAATAGTTTGAAGGACTTCAAAAATGTGGATCTCCTAATTGGTTGCAGGTAATACAAATTAGGTGATACAAACTACATGGTATCCCAGTATTGTCTTGTTCTCTGTGATCTTCACGTGGCTTTCTGGTTACCTAACAGATTGCATTTTCCCTTTCAGGATATTTTATTCCATTTGCACCTTTCATGGCAAATTTGGAGCATGTGGTTTGCAGCTGATGATCTGTGTTCAGAGTTCTGCAACGTGAGTACAAAGTCCAGAAGCCTGACATATTTCTTGTCTCTTTTCCTTTGTTTAATACCTTTCTTACTGCTTCACAAGTAGAAAGAAACCTATCTAATATTTCAGAGAGGTGGTATAGAGGTATGAAAGGGCAATTTTTAGCTAAAAAGGGTAATATTGCCTCTGTTGTTTGAAGTCAAAAGATTCTGACCAGGTGCAGTTACATAAAAATGTATCGAGGCAAGAAAAGTGGTTTTCAAAACTCCAATTTTCAAACCACAGGGGACTGAAGTTTTAACACTGTGGCATGTTGATTGTGCCTGGTGTGGGATTCACCTCCAGGCAGCCAAACCTGCCTGTGACCTAAGGGATGAACTCTACCACCTAGCTGACAGAGATCTAATCAATAAAGGTAGTGAAGCCCAGTGAGTTCTTTAGGTGACTGCTTTGTCTTTAGATGCCCACTTTATGGTTACTTTAATAACTTGCAAACATCATTAATTAAATTAATTTACCAAACATTCAATTAAGTTGTTCACATATGGACATACAGTAGCATGTGAGATGCCAGAAGATGTCCAAAACATCCTCTGGAAGATGGCAGGTAATACACCAGTTTGTAAGGGTATTGTACCCTGCTGGAGCAGCAGTTGGAAGCAATGCAAAACACTCCAAGGCGTGGCAGGTGGTGCTGGCCACCTCTGTACAGCCAGTTTAATTGGGTCCTACATCTCCATTGGCTATGAGCTGGCTAAAAGCCTGGACACGTGGCTCACAGGCAGGCACTGAGAGGAAGTGTGGACGTGGACGTGTCTACAAGAACACAAACCCAATTGCAGACTTTACAACTGGCAACTCTGCAGTTCTGAAAAACTCCTGGCACCTGCCATCTTTTTCAATAGTCTCCAAAGATCTACAAATCTCTGTGTCTAAGCTGCTGAGAAATATTCAGATTCTGAGTCAAAAGGATAACTAAGCATGGCTCTTACTAAGAGTTCATACAAGGAAGATTAATTCCCAAGGCACTAATTCCCATAAAGTGGAGAATGCCGGGAGAGAGAGAGAGGCTGTCAAAAGTAGACAAGCAGAGTTTTTTTCTCTGGAAATACAAAAATAGTTCTTTGCAATTACTTGATAAAATTTCTGATCTCTGTGCTAAACAACTGGTATTTCATTATTTCTCTGTTGACTTCCCAAGAGCTCCAGGGCTTCCAGAGGTATTGAAAATGAGGCAATGAATGTAAATGCTAAATGCAGATTTAGGGGTCCAACTTAGAGATCATAAACAATACTAAGTCTTTCTACTTGTGTTACTTTTTATGCATGCCCATTCTGCAGTAGTATGCCCATAGTATATGGCTATGTCTATTTCACAATATTATTAACAATCAAATAAGCCATCTAGTTCATTATTCAGATAAAGAATTTGTTGCTTGAGCATTTAAAGCTTTTATTATGAACACTAAGTGTTTATGTAACTTGGAATTCAAGTTGCTGTGTGCAAGAGCATGAAAAGTTGATGTACAAGTTATGTCTTGAACTCAAGAAAATAATTTTTAGCTATTAGAAGTAGAGCATAATAATTTATATCTACAAGGGAAAAAAGAGATAAGTTACACTCTTTGTCATACCAAGAAGCCTCTATATAGAAATCAGACCACAGAACTTTTCATTGTCTCTGCTGGGAAAAACTGGATTGTCATTTTAATGGAGTGAGATAAGATCTATTTTTTAGGAAATAGTTCTTTTCTTTTTTTCCTTTTATTCAATCAAAAATTACGAAGGTATTCAAATATCTCAGTTTTTTTCTGACAGTGTTAGAAAGTATCATCCTCCACAATAGAATTCTTAAAATCCTTTGGTATTAAAATGTTCATGATTTGTCTAGATAAGCTGTGTTTTATAAGACATGCAGTAATTTTCTTATACGTCATGATGCTTTAGTTCAGTGTAGTGTAACCTAATGCTTTCTATAACAAGTGTAGCACATCTATTTTTCTAGCATGCTAATCTGATTGGCAGTGGTGACACTGACAAGCATTCTAAGCTTATCATTTTTGTTCCAGATATCACTTTGGATTCCCACTTGTATCATTTAGGTGTTTAAATCCAAAAGAAGGAGAAAAAGTGGAGAAGAGTGAAAAACAAAGCGATGGTGGGGAAAGAGCATGCCATGGACAACTTTTGCCATCAAGCATGATCATCCCATGCTGTCAAGGCATTTATCTATGCCTTACAGACTGGCAAACAGAGTGGTTACACAAAGGTGTATAGGTTTTTTTGTGTTTTCAGAAAAAATGAAAATTAATTTCAATAAAAAGTATGGAATATTACCAGCTGGGTCTTGTGTTTCTCTAAATGGTCTCATAACACAAAATGAGCAATAAGCAGTGCACAGTGTAAACTTTAAATTGAACCATTCTGGAAGGTTAAAATATGTTTCCAATGTTGAAATTCCATTTCTCAGCCATCAGAGGGATTTGTGTGAGTTCTTTTAGTGGAAACCTCTCTTTTTCTTAAGCAAATCAATTTCATTGTAGTCATCAAGATAAAGATACTCATGCTCTGTTCACCTATAGAACACTTATTGGCCAACAAATACTCATTTCTGCTAAAATGTGTAAAATGTGTTTGCCAAAACGAAGCAAAAACCAAAATGAACCATGAGCAAACAAGTGAGAAAACCCACACAACAAAATGCTGCAAGTTGACTGCATTCCCAGAGAGAAGACATTTCATATTACGGAATATCAGCATTGTGCAACTTTTCATTTCATACTAGATATGGTTCCAGTTATTTTGAACATTCCAAGTCATGTTCTGGATCCTGAGTGTGTATGTATACCCCTGAAAGGGACTAAAATTGCTGTTGTACTTTTCCATTCCCTTATTTATTGCTGAGAAAATGGTTTTACTGATTACTTTACTGGTTAGTGTGTTGCTTGACCCCTTTCACACTTAGTGAAGTCTTGAGGGACCAAAAATTCTACAGCAAACTGAAAAAAGTCATAGATGGTCCTTGCTAAGGCATGGAGGAGGTTCATTGGATGACCAGTTGTGTTGCAGAGTGGGGTTCCATTGTTTTGGAAATATTTTCATGGAAAGTCCATCGCTTTTGTGTCGTTATTCTTTATTGTTCTTAAAGTACCTGCTCCCCAAAAAGCCAAGCTGTTTTATCTGAATGTGCTACTTCTGAAATTATCATTTATACTGAAAACTCTGTGTCATCATCTTTACATTTTTTCATAGGGCCTGCACTCGACAACGCATGCTGAGCGGATCATTTGAGGGACAACCAGCAAAGGAAAGGTCAATACTTAGTGTCCAGCATCATATACGACAAGAACGCAGGTAAAAATTGACAGAATGGATGGTTTTAAAATATTCTTAAAATTAAGGTGAAAAAAGGAATTAAATTTGAGCAATCCCTAACATGAGAAAAGCCAAAACTACTTACTTGTACAAAGAACTGAATTCTATATTCTTCATTGTAACCATAATGAAATTCATTGTACTGTATAAAGGGAAAAAATGCCTTTTTATTTCAAATGTCATTTCCTTTGCCGACTACAAAGCTATCAATTTAAAGATCAGAAAGACAGAAATTGGCTTATGTTAGACTAGATTGAAAACAATTGAAGAGCATATAAGCTTCTGATGTTAGCAAGAGAAAAAATGATAAGAATTTGAGATATTGGGTGGCGGGAGAGAAGTGCTTTGTAATGGTCATCTTATAAAGGTCAAAATTTCATCTTGAGATGTATTTTTAAATTGATTATGATTGTTTCAGGTCACTGAGACATGGTTCAAACAGCCAGCGAATCAGCAGAGGAAAATCTCTTGAAACATTGACTCAAGATGTAAGTCCTCATAGAAATGCTGGTTTCAGTTTGAGAATATAAGAAATTAGAATATATACTATCAAATAAATGCTTGTGTAAGGCTAATTCTATTTCTGAACTTGCTTGCAATTTGTCTTTTGAAGTTTTGAAAGGAAGTCATAAGACAAATGCTGTAACTGCATTACAATTATCCTCAAAATAATTGACATAGTTATTTCACTAATAGACTAACTGGCTTTGGAACACTTGCTGAGATAGATTCACTGAATCTCTAGACACTGCATTAGGAGCACAACAATTGCTACCCAGGACACCTTAAAAAGCGTTACTCTGGAATTCTACAAATCACTCAGCCTGGCAAAACAGCACTTAAAAATTTCTGATGGAAGTTTAGCAATATTTTCCAAGCAGCAGAACTGTCAGACAAAGGGAAAAAGACTAAAATGGAGAATAGTAATAATGGATTTCACTGTGGTGTAATTTCATGCAGTTAAGTGTATTTTAATTTTTGAAAATTCGTATGATATTTCATGGATCTCCGTGGCAATGAAATTTCAAAATGCAATATTAGTGATCCCATTTCCGAACTATCTCAGTCTTTAAAGGTACCTAAAGCAGATGTGGTTTTGCTAGTATCTAAGAGTAAGGATAACACACAGCATTACCCCACCAGGAGTGCTTCAAAGACTCACATAACTCAGAATAGTAATGCTGATTGTTCCCTTCACTGCATGAACTCAGACATCATCCTGCCTCCCTCCTTCCCTCCCTCCCTCTCCCTCATCCCTGCACTCAGCAGACACTACCTGTATGATCTGCATGCCTCACAGCCTAGCAGCCATGCAGCAGGCTTGAGAAGCTGAAAGGGTGTCTAAAGCCTTTTCTTTCTCAGTCTTTGCCCTTGGTAACTTTCATTGTATTCATTCCAGTTCAGACAGATTGGCTGGTCTTACAGGACCTCTGTTTTTAAAGTTAAAAGTTATATTGGATGGAGCCTCAAGCATGAAATTAGAACTGAAATTAACTTTGATGGAAATAAGGAGCCTTATGCTGTAGATAGAAAATACTGTGCAATACGCTTGACTGAGTTGACATGCAGTACCTTTGGAAATAAAGATCTTTCATTTGAATATTTCTATGTCAAATACAATATCTTGCTTTCATCTGAAACATTAAAAACAGTCCTTAGACCTCGATTAAAAGAAATCATTTTGCTTCCAGCACTCCAACACAGTGAGATACAGAAATGCACAGAGAGAAGACAGTGAGATAAAGATGATCCAAGAAAAAAAAGAACAAGCTGAAATGAAAAGGTACTTAAAAATCAAAAGTCTGAGTGCACATTTTCTGTATTAAATATTCTCCGTATGAAGTTAAAAGTATTAAGAGTCAACATGAAGGAAAGAACAAAGTGTAAAGGATATTTTTGACGGGGATAATATGTACCACTTAATAATGTATGTTTTTCCAAAAGGAAAGTCCAGGAGGAGGAGCTGCGAGAGAATCACCCCTATTTTGATAAACCCCTTTTCATAGTTGGCCGTGAGCACAGATTCAGGAACTTCTGCCGAGTGGTGGTACGGGCTCGCTTTAACGCGTAAGTTCATTTCATAGCCATGTTGGTTCCAACGGGTGCTTACCTCCATATTCTCAGAAATCAAGCTCTAACTTTCCTTTTACAAGGAAAACTGCATATAGTTTGGTCACCACACAAGCTGGCAGCCAGTTGTCTGAGGATAGTCTTGCTGCAGGAGGAAAGGAAGAAATAAAATGCTGTTTTAGGGCAGATGTGTTTAAGCAGTCTGTGGTGCTGAGATGGACAAGACTGTGGGGAAACTGCAGGCATGAGCTGAGGAAAGGCTAATGTTTCCCACTTTTAGATGTTTGAGAATCAGCTTGCTATTTCCTTCTTATTCCTCATCATAAGTTTTTTTAAGTTTTCATCAGAAGTTTTTATATACCTGGTTGTAGTCAGGTGGGGGTTGGTCTCCTTCTCCAGGCAGCAAGTGACAGAACGAGGGGACACATGAGACATGCAGTCTCAAGCTGCATCAAGGGAAATATAGGTTGGATATTAGGAAAAAGTTCTTTGTGTAAAGGTTGATAAAGTACTGGAATTGTCTGCCCGGGGAGGTGGTGGAGTCACTGTCCCTGGATGTGTTTAAAAAAGGACTGCATGTGGCACTCAGTGCCATGGTTTAGTTGAGGTGTTAGGGCACTGGTTAGACTTGATGATCTTAGAGAACGTCTCTTCTAACCCAATGATTCTGTGATTCTGTGAACAGTTACTCATAGAGCAGAAAAAGGCGAAGAGAAATGAATTGCACCTATGCTCGCTCAAATACTCTGCAGCCCGTAATAAGGGACCCAGAATGGGCTGGGGAGGTGTTCAGCTGTGGGAGATAAAAGGAGAAAAGCTGAAACTGAATGAAAATCGGAAGACTCAGCAACCAAGCTGTAGGTATATGTGAGTGTGGCAGATAGAGATCCATGTACAAGCAGCTTTCTATAAAATCATCTCACAACTCTTCTTTTAAACATCTGTCTCTTGCCAGGACGCTAATTTTAAAGGGTTAATGCTTGTCAGATAAGACAGAAGATACCTCAAGGCCATGAGTTTGGCACTTAGAAGGACTAGTTTCAGCAGCTGCTTTACTATTGATTTTCTCCATGCCCTTCAGCAAATTACTTCTAGTTAGCATGACAAGATGGTTAGATACTCAGTTTTAACAATACCTATATTTAAGTTTCTGCCACCTTTGTAGAGACATGTCCTTGAGCTATGTCCCCTCTTTTCTACGCAACTGCTAACTTGATTGTGGTGCACTGGTCCATGAAGCGGTTGCAAATTAAAACAGAAATGCTAAACACACTAACAGTCAATCAAATCCACTTAGCAAGTACTTGTCAGTGCCTCTTAGCATTGTTGAGTGCCCAGTGATAACAGGATGTTTACATTAAAACAGTTTAAATAAAATGTTTGCAATTATGAGAATAAACTGATTTCTTAAACAATCTTCTTTCTTTTTTCATTTACTCAAATGCTCCCTGCTTTATTTGTTGTCCCATCTAGCTTACCAAGTAAGATATTCTAGATATCTTTTTCACACTGATAGGAGACATATTTTCTTCTTATAAAAAAGGCTGAGGAATGCTGCTATATAAAATGTAGGAAGAGGCATGAGTTTAAGAAGCAAAAGTGAGTGGATTCACTGGGAAGGCACCCCCAGTATATTCAGTGTGTTTACTGGTGTAAGTGGATGAACTTGGCCTGTGGAAGATGTCTCTCATTCTCCTTGTATGTCTTGTGCATTCGTGTAATTAATAACCGTGAAATCTCTCTGATGGTAATTCCTCAAGTCTGTTCAGTCCATTTTTCACTTTAAGCTCAGCAAGGAAGTAATGGCAATTTCAAATCCCAATGGCTAGAGCCCTCCAATGAAATACAGGATATGTTAGTGCAGACCCTGTCTTTGTATCATTTCCTATGGGAGCTGGAAGATGAGTAAAAGTGCCTATAACCAGTGGGTCAGCAGAGGCTTCTTGGAAAGTATTCTTGTAGCTTCTCCCACAGCAGTCATTCTGCTTTGTATGAAATTGATAAATAATTGCTGCAGCAGGGACTTAACTCATGTCACCTAGATATGTACATATTACTTATAGAGTGGTTCTCACTCTTTGACTGTCTAATGGTGTTTGGATATGGGAGGTGGAGCACAGCAATTGCATGGGAAAATTCAGGTATAGAGGATCTAAAAATATTATTCAGAAAAATAGTAAAGTAATAAAATACACAGAGCTTCTGGAAGGATATGTGTGTATGTGTGTGTGTGTGTTTGTGTGTGTTAATATCATATGATCACAGAGGCATAGAGTGGTTCAAGTTGCAAGGGGCCTTAAGGATCATCTAGTTCCAAGCCCTCTGCATTGGACAGGGACACCTTTCACTAGGAGAGGTTGCTTGGAGTCTCATCCAGCCAAAAAGTTTTGAAGTCACTGTAAAGAGCATTTTGGTACCTAAATTTCAGTAGCAGGTTATCCCCCTTATTCCCAAGAAAATTACAAGATTAAGTCCTTGTTTAGAAAATCAAGACCCAAAAAACCTGTCACTTCAAAGACTCTTAGAGGAATTACAGGTATACAATGAGCTAAAGTGATCATAGCTGTGTTGATAATATGACTGAAATTGCATAGAATTAAATGAAACTTATACAGACATTTAAAATAAAGACAGGATAAAATGGAGCCTTGATTTTGGACAGAAATTGCTTTGAGTTGATGGATGCATGGTATAATTATAACGCTGACTAAAATAAAATGTAAATGACAGTATCTTTTCTTCTTTTTATAGTTCTAAAACAGATCCTGTTACTGGAGCTGTGAAAAATACCAAATACCATCAGCTTTAGTAAGCACTGCAAAAGTAACTTGGTCTCATAAGCCTGCACTATAAGTGTGTGCACACACGTGCATGGATGTGTGTACATGTGCATGCACATGTGTATGTCTTCTTTTTTGTTGTTTTTTTTGGTTTTTTTTTTTTAAAGGTTTTTCTTGCCATGGAGTTGTCTGGGGAGAAGGATGAACAGGAAGAGAATTTTTAAATCAGACTTTTCCTCTTCACTTGCATGCAACTTCTCTAGTTTTACTACACGTTTCTGAATTACTGAAATCTTTGACACTTCTCAGCTTAATTTATTTTTCATAGGAAAGCACTTAACTGTAGTGTAGACACAAAGCAAGTACACAGAGCTCTGGGCATTTCTGTAATGGCTTTTCCTTATGTATCATTCACAGTGATTTGCTGGGTTTGGTGACTTACCTGGACTGGGTCATGATCATTGTTACGATATGCTCCTGCATTTCCATGATGTTTGAATCCCCTTTTAGAAGAGTTATGCATGCTCCAACACTACAGGTATTGCCACTGAATCATTTTACAGTTACTGAACCACAGTCACCTTGCTTTTCTCCACTGCCTATTCCTAAATTGTCATTCTTCTCTGCTTTTGTTTTCAGATTGCTGAATATGTTTTTGTAATATTCATGAGCATTGAGCTTAATCTGAAGATTATGGCAGATGGCTTGTTCTTTACACCAACAGCTGTCATTAGGGACTTTGGAGGAGTTATGGACATATTTATATATCTTGTAAGTTTTTGTATTTTGGAAGGTTTTTGTGGCATTCTTAATTCTGATATATTTTGGTTATGTAAATGTTTAGTAGTGTGAAAAAGTGTGGCTCTGTAGGCTGATGCAAATACAGTAGTGATACATGGATGTGATAAACACCTGGCAAATTACTGTGGGGTCACTGTATGCTCCCTTTTAATTTTTTATTTGTTGATATGTTTTAAGTATCAGATCTGATTTTCCTTCAGTGTAAACTCAAGAACTCTGACCTTATTCCAGCATTTTTATGCAGGAGAATCTTAATTTTACCTGTTTCAGAGATATTAATTGCCTCTTCCCCTCTGAACAGTATTCCTGCTTCATTGAAGGTATTTCAAAAGCCTTTACCATTTGACAGAGGGAATATCTTTGTTGCTGCTGTTGCTACAGAAGGAAGCAAAAAAACCTATATCCCATATCTGTCAGAAGTGGTTCTCAAGAAAAAAGTTTCTCAACAGTTCTCAACAGTTTCTGGGAAATCTCTTGCATTCCATTACAATTCAAGAGACAGGCGTCCATTTCCTCTTCACATATAACAGTAAAAACCACAGAATGTGTCAAAACCAGTGCTTAGTAAAATTGAGTATGAAATATTTTCTAACTGAAGAAATTACTGAGAAAAACGGCTTTGATGGATTTAGATTAAATCTTTCAGAGATTAATCTGCCAGGCAGATGTGCTGCATAAAATTTGTCACAATCAATTTGTATCAAAGATTCTATTGTTAGCATAAATAAAAATATCCTTACTTGTACAAAACTCCTCCTGTAGTATGCATAATTCCTATGTGCTTTAGTTTCTTGAAATCTCTCTGAATCCCTCTGCTTGTCTGAAGGAAAAATTTAGGTGGTGTAGTCTGGATATTCCAAATGTGACTGTGGTGATCTTAAAAGACTATGGAAGAAAGTCAGAAGCACCATCAAATCTGTTTGTTTTGGTGGTATAGCTGCCTTTTATCACTGTTTTTTAACAAATTATATCAAGTTTTAAATAATTGGTGATATCTCCTTGATCCTCCATTTTTTGTTCACTTACTTCTTTGTAATGCTCTCACCTCTGTCCCCCCTATGATAACACTCTTAAAAAATAAGAAGCACTTAAGGGACATTAAATCAATACCCATTTGTCAGAGATTGTTCAGGCTACACAACACAACTATGCTGTTTGAAAACACTTCTAAAAACATAACATTCATGTAATGAAGCCATGTGGTGACAAAACCACTTATGCCTGTAACAAAGTGGTAGGAAAAACTGTCAGAAAAACTGTTAACAGACTTTCCAGGTGAGCATTTTTCAGTTCCAGGATAGAATCTCTGAAATGAGAATGAGGGAGAGAAATAATGCTGCCTGCTCCAATAATGTAGTTTGTGTCCCTGTTTTGAATCAGCCAAATCGATTTCTCCTTTTGGAACTATTCCATCAAATTAAGCATATAAAATACATTTTAAGTCAAAGGGGGAGACTAAGACAAGCTGATGCCCATTAGTTAGGACAATAAGCCAGGACATAAGAGATCTAAGACCTTTTTTCCAAATTAGATGCTCTTTTGCTTTATTGTTCCCTTTAATTTTAAGGTAGAGAAGTATTCATTGACCTTCTGTGCTGTGTCTATGCCAAGTATGGCATTGTAAGCCTGACCCTTCTTTGCCTCTTCCTGCTCTGCCACCTCCAGGTGAGTTTGATATTCCTGTGCTGGATGCCTCAGAATGTCCCTGCCAAATCTGGAGCTCAGCTCTTAATGGTACTCCGCTGCCTCCGACCTCTTCGAATTTTCAAACTGGTCCCTCAAATGAGGAAAGTGGTGCGAGAGCTGTTTAGTGGCTTTAAGGAAATTTTTTTGGTAAGTGCCAATTATTTTCTTTTTCTCATGAAAATATATGAAGGAGTAATAAGATAACATTTTGATGTAAAATTCATGTTTTCTATTCTTTTCACCATTGTTGCCTGTTAATTTTTCATTGTGGTATCACTACAGATGACCACACGACAGGTAAAAAATTAGAATGTAAGTAACACATACTGAGTAAAGCTGCTGTAATATTTTTTTTTTTAGAAATTATATTACTTGTTTAGCATACTTTTAGTCATATTTACATAGGAGATCTAATGAAAAAAAATCTACCCCTTTTTCACAGTTCTAGTTGATCAAGGAAGATGAGAAGTAGTGTATGGCAGCTCTTCAAGAACAAGAGTAAACCTGGTTTCTGAGCTGCAGGTCTCTAACTTCAAGCTTTTTGAGAGGCAGCCAAAAACAACACAGCTGTACATCACAGATCTGGGTCTCATTCTTATGTCCTTGTTGTTATTATGATCATGGCCATGCTGACAGTAATAAGAACAATGGAGTCTGTGACTGCTTGATCAGACATGATCTATTGTCTTGGGGCCCTATGTGATATTGGTCAGCCTAAGCAACAGCCATCTTATTCCTTAACAGAAGGCTTTATTACATCAGGTTGTTGTAAAACACTAAATTACAAAATATTTGCAGGCAGTAATAGAGCAAGGACAAAAAGTATAAACCTAGTTGGCATTTCATAAATACTGTATTCTATTAAAGATATTTGTATCTTAATTTCTTCATCTTTGTTGGAGCTATCCTGAAATTAGATATCTAACATTGGCTTAATCAGATTAATTAGCCTAAATCAGCAAAACAGAAGCAGCACATATGCAAGTACTCAGTTTATGTAAATTGAGTGGCAATTCTTATGCATACAGAATTTAGCAGGGTAGTATACTGAGCCCAAGAAAGCTCTTATCCTTATCTACAATTCTTTGATCCTCTGTTAAAAATGAGACTAATATAACATAGCACCCGGTTACAGGACCAGAACCTAAAGAAGTGTGTCTGTCACAAAAGCCATATCTCCAGGTTTATACCACAAAACAATCCTCCCTGCAGTTCACCAAGGAAGCTGACCCCCTGTTTCAAGTCTGCAGAAGAAGAGCTTGACAAGTCCAACTTCATCTTTACAGGTTTCTATTCTTTTGCTGACATTAATGCTTGTTTTCGCAAGCTTTGGAGTGCAGCTATTTGCTGGAAAACTGGCTAAATGCAATGATCCTCACATCATCTCTAGGGTAAGAACTGCTTTTCTGCTTCAAACTAATGGTATGTTGTGTTTTTTTTGTCTTCTGGGGAAAGCAAAAGGGGCAATCAGAGCTATCGTATGAGAAACAGAGATCTTGGGCACTTTCTTGTTCAGAAGCAGGATGATGGAGGGAAAGGTGATTAAGGGGTCAGCAAATGAGGGTAAGGATGGGTTTCCATGTAAAATGTACAGCAGGTCCAAATATTGGTGAATGTCTTAAAAAAGTTGTCAAATTAATGCCATGTTATCTGCAAAGGACTGGATGGCAGATGGAATTTGGCATGGAAAAAAAGACCTTTGCATTCCTAGGTCTACAATTGAAAAACAGGATTTGACTTCTAGAGGTCCAGATCACTGGGGATGCCATGTGGATTACATGGAGAAAGTTATCTGTGTTTCTTACTCCATTTGGAGAAATATCATCATGACCTAAAGAGAGCAGGGGTCCTTAGGAAAGAGGCGAAAGGCTAAAAACTTTGCAAATTCAAAATCACCCAGTCCTGAAGGAAGGGGGTATATGGAACACTTACTAAGTTGCATTTTTCATTTGGGTGAAGGTCCATGACTTTTAATCACAACCATAAATAACCCTTCATTTCTGGGTATATTGCTTTCTCATCATGGCAAATGTGCTGTTTATGCTGGCATGTTGGCATCTCTCACAGGCTTCTGTTTAATCTCGGGCTGTGGTTTATTTCACTACAGGAGGATTGTCATGGCATCTTCAGAATAAATGTAAGTGTTTCCAAAAATCTCAATTTAAAGTTAAGACCTGGAGAGAAAAAGCCTGGATTTTGGGTGCCACGAGTCTGGTGAGTTGCTACATTTTAGCCTGTATTTCTTCAAAAATGCAACTGTTGGTGTAGAAAAAATGGCTCAAATGTAATGGCATTAAATTACTAATGGAGGGGTTTTATTGTCATTTAAATGATACTAAAACTAAAAATTCTGGCCTATTTAGTAAAAAGCTGGATATATGAAATTTTCCAGACTTAACCTCCACTTCATAAACCCTTTAAGTACTGAACCTATATAGGAATTAGATTTTATTTTGTTATTATCACAGTGGGAGTTATTTTCTTGAAAAGTATCATTACTTAGTTACTCTTTAGTACTATTATGAAGGCAACCTGAGAGCTATAAAGCGACAATAGAACCTAAGAATAAATAGGAAAGGATGGGAAGGAAAAGAAATGGAAATCAACCTGCCTAAAGCTACCCATAAAATCAAATTATTATATCATGTCTAAAAACTGCCTTTCTCTTCTATGGCCATCAACCACACCAGCTAGCAGTTTCCTTCTTTTTCCAATGCAGGGAATCCTTGTGGTCTATCTAGCTGGTGCAGAAGTGCAGTAAAACTTATTTAAAAGCTAATGTGTGTTTTTATTAGTATTCTAATAAAGTCCATTTAATATTTCCCAGCACCTGAACAGGCAAAACTCACTCTTTTTGTTTATATTTTTACTTGGTTGGCATTTTGCATAATCAGCTTAACAGCCACAATTATTTTAATTGGCCATGTGTGTGGATAAAGAATGTACCAGCAGTGGTAGATTCAGAGCCACCCTACTCTAGTGAAATAGTATGCTGTGATTTGAGCAGTCAGTGAAACTCTGACATCTGCAGAAGTCTGTTTCTGTATGCTTCAGAGAAATTCTTCCTTGAGTAAGCAAATTCAATCCTGTTCAGCTTGATCCAGAAATAAGCACAAACTGTCTTAATCAGCATAATTGTAAACTCTGGGGAATGTTTTGTTATTGCAGAAAAATGTTTTACTGCAAAAACATTTATACCACCTGTTGGCTGTCAGACCAGATTTTCAAGAGCCACATGTCAGTGTAAGGACTCCATTAAAAAGTATCTACTTCTGAGAGTTCTCTTTTCACTGAATTGGATTCAAGAAGTACCAAACACTTACTAACTCTTCTGGAATACAATTATTTATGTTATAAACTCTTGAAAAGTCATCAGGCTCCTTGGATTATCTGGCTTGGATTGTAGAGACAGAGCAACGTGCTAACCTAGCCCAAAGACAGTACTTTTAATGTTCAGCTGGAAACATTCTCTTGAATCTCAACTGATAAAAAAGTCAGACCACATGGTATTGGAAAGCCAAGAAGATGTGAGTTTTGCTTTATGCTCTCAGTTCCTCATGATAATGAAATAGGGAACAGCATTTTCTAAGCTATCTTGCCGACCACGGAGTCCAAATCTTTTCTGTGGGTTAGAGAATCCTGCAAGTAAATTTATTTTAGAATCTGGCCAATACCATCAGATCAATTTTTTCCATGAATTATGTATTTTTCTTATTTCATTGGCAAAATCTTTAAAAATGCAGCAACATAGAGTCATAGAATAATTTGGGTTGGAAGGAATCTTAAAGATCCTTTAGTTTCAACCCCCACTGCCAAGAGCAGGGACACCTCACACTATACCAGGTTGCTCAAACCTCCATCCAGCCCAGTCTTGAACATGTTATAACCTTTATTTCTGTGAGTCAGGCTCCAAGTAAGAAAATAAAGCATACATAGGCATCTAAAAACTTGTATTGATGTATTTATTGCTGTTGCTATTGTTTTCCTATTCCTGATATGGAACTTTGATATGTTTCAGAGGCTTTCACCCCAACTTTGCAAGGTATTTAAATGTTACACTGTAAAGAATCAAGGTAACAAATAGAACAATTTTACTGCTGGTTACACCTATTTGTGTTCTGCATTTCAGGGCAAATCCTCGAAATTTTAATTTTGACAATGTGGGCAATGCAATGCTGGCACTATTTGAAGTTCTGTCATTAAAAGGCTGGGTAGAAGTCAGAGATGTTATTATTCATCGTGTTGGGCCGGTAAGGAAGAGCATCAGATTATTTGAATTCTACAAGAAATAACTTTTTTTTTTTTTTAACTATTCATCTTATTTTTGTCTATTCAGATCCATGGAATCTACATTCATGTTTTTGTATTCCTTGGCTGCATGATTGGACTGACCCTTTTTGTTGGAGTTGTCATCGCTAATTTTAATGAAAACAAGGTACTAAGTGAGGTGGTTTATTCTGAGTGACAGGGTTTATTGGGTCTGTGAGAAACATGAAACTGATATTACACTGTCTATATTACCTGATAAGGCTGCCTTTAGTACTGGCTTACCATGTTACATTTCGCAAAACTGCAAATGTGGTTTCAGATACACCTGATCCATACTTGCTAGAAAATGGAAGCCTGTGATGACAGCAATCCATCACACACTCTATCAAAGAGTTTGTGTAACTCTGTTAGAGTTTATTTCTAGTGCAGCTGTGCTGCTAGAGGGAGATTGAACATAAAGCACTATGTATTTACAGATGCTGCTTAGTTTGATTGAAGCATACATGTGGTGGCAGATAAAAAGATATCTTATTCTTGCCTGTGTTGCAGCTAAGGGGTCTCTTTAGAACCCTGCCGTTGCAGTATTTCAGATCCAAAGTAAAGCTGTGTGGGTTTTTCTTTACAAACCACACAGTATTTTGTAAAAATAAATGTCCATCAGTCAAATGAAAAGGTAGCTAGTGTTCTAGGCAAGTTCACATGGGCTTTTTGGATTACCCTGAAAAGTAGAGAAACCTACCCTCAGGGGAATTGTTTCAGAGCAGCTCATGTCTACACTTGTTAAAAGGTAGAATCCTGTGGATGGGACTGCTGCACACACACTGCACAACCTTTAATCTGAGGTTTTTTTCTGAGCCTCTTGTGGTGCCTCTGAGGCATCGAGATGAAATTAGTATTTTTTTCATCTTTCAGTTCAAAGTTACAGAAATAATGAGATATGATATTTTTTACCACTTGAGGCTCTGAAGGGAAAGGATGATTACACGCTATGGGGTGTGGAGATGTGTGACAGCCCAGTGTGCCTGTCCTGGAGCTGGGTGCTGGATATGGCCCTGACCTGAGCCCAGTAGCAAACACAACCACTGAGTTTGTTCAGCAGGGAAACCACTTGACTCCTTCCAGAAGGGAGCTGAGCAACACATTACTGTGCATTAATATGGGCAAGCAAGGCATCATGAAGTGGGCCAAGCAGATTGTGAGCCAAATAAATTGACTAAAACTTGTACTGTTTTTATTTTTTGCATAAAGTTGGTGTAATTTTGGTAAGATGAAGTGTAATCATTCCTGTTAAAATATACCTGTTCTAGAGTGCATGGAGCAACGTACTAATAATTTCTCTTCTTATCCACTAAATTTTGACTGTGAATTAACAAAGATGAAACTTCTACAGTATGAGAACTCCACTGGATTTTTATAGATGCTTTTGTTGCTGTTTGTTCAGCTGAGACATCTTACTTTTCCTTCAAATTTTTCAATATGCCAATGAATACAAAAAGCTTTATGCTTTTTGTCCTTGCTCACTAGTAACAGTTCCCTGTAAATTACACTGAACAGGCACATCAAGCAATATTTCTGTAGAATTCACATAATACTTAAAGTACAAATCTTTTATATCTTCTGGTTCAGCTTCTTCAGTTGTTTCTTAGTAAGCTGCAGTGGCATGTAGTGTTTGTTTTTCTTTCTTTTTTCCTGACGACTTGTTACTTTTTATGTATTTACTGTAGAGAAAATAAAATGTTTTCAGATTTCAGTTGAAAAGTTCAATGTTAATTAGTGGGCAAGCGTTTTAGCCCAATTGATATTCAAGTAGAGTGAAGAAATGTCCAGAAACTAAAAAAAAGTATGTAGAGGGGTGGTTGGCAACTAGTCCAGAAAGCAGAGAGCAAAACAATCTACAGTGTAAGGTTTGGTCACTGTTTCTTAAAACTAGTTACTTGACCAATGTATTAGTGTTTAAAGTAGATATTTTCTTTAGTAAATCCATGGCTGATGTATGGTTAGAACAATTGTGGGAGTTGTTGATGAGGATCAGAGTTGGACAATTACTGAGAAAAGTATTTTACATGAGAACAAACAATTTTCTAAAAACAAAAAATTTATGATAATTTCAGATATGGTCTAGTTTTTCGCATGCATTGTTGGAACTGCAAGTGTGGAAGCATTGGACTGGGAAGTACCACAGCAAGCTCTGGGCTCTGTCCTTTGTTGTTCCAGTGACAGGACAATAGCCCAAATTATTCCAACCTTCAACCCCATTACAGTCCCCAACTATCACTTGTCACAGCTCCCAAGTGCCAGGAGTTCAGTCAGCACTGAAGACGTGAACAACTCATGTATTAGCTGGCACTTTGAGCTGAAGTACAAATGCAAAGACAACTCCTCCAGCCCTGGACCTCCTTTCAGTCCCTTATGATGATCCTGCTTGTGGAACTTGCAATTTCTGAGCAACAAAGCAATTTGGCACCACTAGATTTTACAGAAGTCCACTTTTTTGCCACCTTTTATCTTGTTTGCAGTGAAGGCTCTCCAAGAATATAAACCAGACACTCTTCTTGGGGTGAATGTGTTGTCTTTTATCTAAGTGTTTCTAAATGGCGCCGTTTGGGCCTGACAGGAGTAGTCAGCATCTGTCCCTTTGTCTGCATTGTGTTGGAAGGCACCTCTTCCTAGGCTGCCATCTAGGGACACAGCTCCATAAAGACATTATGTTCACTAAGAGGGAGAAATCCTGACTTTTTCAGTTGCACAGCCACCCACAGTTCCAGCATCTACACAAGCCAATGCCCAGGTAAGAGCAAAGATCATGCCAGCCCTCACCCAGCTCAGTCCGGCTCCTTTCTGACAGGGACAGGAGCCAAGTGTCTGGGAGACAGGCTTTTGACATTTACCTTGGAAAGGTCTCCTTTGTTTTTGTAACTAGAATACTTCTGTGAGATTTTACAGTTCTCTAAAGTGATAAGGAACTCATTTTGTTTTGAAGGTCATTTTAGATAGCGTTGAATTCTGTTTGAAGTTTGCTATGTTATGTGAACATTTATACACATTACCAGCTACCGCCATCCACCCTAAAGGTATGTCTTCACCTCTCTTTGTGCTTCCTCTGTGGAGAGCTCTTGCAGATTCATAGCATACTATTATTTTATTTCAATTACACCCCAAGCAGAAGAGCTGTGGAGAGCAGCAGTTGTCTCCTGGAGGGCTCCTTCCCTGAAGAAACTGGTGGCACTAGCAAGCCACAGGATTTTCTGCTCCAAAGTCCAGACAAAATCCACCGCTCTGCTTCCTGGCAAATGATGTTCAGTCAAATGGAAGACCTCCTGCAGTGTTTCATTTCCCACTTTGGGCTGCTGCTACAAAGAGCAGCAACTGTGCCTGCTGAGTTGAGTCCCAGAAACTCACAGCTAATGCATCCAGAAATCCTCTTGAGTAGCAGCTGATACTTCAGACTCCTTTCCCCAAGCAGTGTGTTATTTAGGGGAAGTTGTGTATGTAACTTTATTTCAGGCACCAAAGAAAATGTTGTTTTCATGTTGCAATGCTGTTAAATGACAAAAGCTTTATATGCTTCTCTTTGTTTATTAAGGGTACAGCTTTACTGACTGTAGATCAGAGACGATGGGAAGATCTGAAAAGCAGACTGAAGATAGCACAACCTCTTCATCTCCCACCTCGTCCGGGTATCAAAGATATTTTGATTTTATTCATGTTGAGCCCTAGTGTTCTTAATTCCCCAGGAGTCTGTGATTCAAATTAAAACTGTAATCGTGAGGCCACTAGGAGGTTGTGCATAAGTTAATGTGGAAACAGGCTCCAACTACAGATCTCTCCATAAGGCTATTAAAATCAACCCCAAAAAGGTTGTGCTTCGATGGTTTTAGGATAAGCTTAATGAAAAAATGAATTTCTAAATGAAAAATATTTGCAGTTGGCTGTAATGATATGAATTATATGGATGTATTAACCTGACAGCAGTTGAATGATGCACTTGCCCTAAAATTACCAAAGCTTTCATGCAACACTGGTGTTCAGTATTTGAAATTATATGTTCAGAAGCCCTATTTGATATGGAAAATTGTGGCAGAAAATTAGAAATGTATTTTGAAAATGGGAAAGGATTATTTTGCCTCTGATGAACATGGAAAATATGTTAAGAAATAGGGGGAAAATGTTATTGTGTATTTTAACTCTCCTCCTCAAACTCTTTCAGATAACGATGGCTTTAGAGCGAAGATGTATGATATAACTCAACATCCATTTTTTAAGAGAACTATTGCTGTACTTGTTCTGGCCCAGTCTGTGTTGTTATCAGTTAAGGTAATTGTGTTTCTTTTAAGCACTTCATTACAGTAGTACAGCATGTGTTTGCACATTTCCTAACACCAGTTAATGAACAGTTGAGCCGTTAGTGTGATGAATGCAAGGAAATGTGATTTCTAGACAAAGCAATCTCAGCTGGCATAGATCACTGTAGATTAATTGTAACTTGTGGAGCTCAGTCAATTTCTGCCTTTTTGTAGTCTGGTCCACTATTTTTAATTCCTAGTTAAGCTATAGAGCTGAGAGAGAAGAGTACACCAAGATGCCATTCCTGTCTGAGTATATTTTAAAGTGAAATTTATTCATTAACAAAGCCCTCAAGAAAAGTTAAGGCAATGAAGAGTCATTTATTCTGTTTAACGGCTATTCTTCTATGAATGGATTATGTTTGCTTTTCAGTGGGATGCTGCAGATCCAGTGACTGTGCCTTTAGCAACAATGTCTGTTGTTTTCACCTTCATTTTTGTCCTTGAGGTAAAGCAATATATTTTTTGACTTCTTGAGATTAAGACTTGTATATACATATTTCAGTTTGTCTTTAAGGATGCTTCTCGTTCTTCACTAGGGTGTTTATTTCTGAATGTGTACGTTCAGGGTTCTCCACGTCACTTGTCTTTAAAGATGTATTGTAAGAAGAAACTTTAATGTGTTATAGTCATACTTCTCTACAGCCTTGAGCTTTGTGTCTTTTTTCATATATTCAAGCCTGAGTATTTAACAGTGTGCTTTGGTGAACGCAGGGAACTCTTTTCTTGCAGAACATCTCATATGGCATTCCCTCCATACCACAAAAGGTCTGTGTTGTTTCACAGAACTTCTGCTTCATCCATTTATGTTTTGTCTGGTGTGTTAATCCCCACTATTCTGTACCTGTGACAAAATCAAACCTCTGTCAGATTTTTCTTTTGTTTTAAATTTCATACTTCATTTTAATATCTTTTAATAAGCTACACCCCAGCTTCAGTATTGTCTATCTTTTGCTGCACAAGTCTGGCTCCGGTGTGGTAGCAGTTCTTTATCTACAAGAACATTGTTACTACAAACTCTGCAAGGTGTATTTAGCTTATTTTGATAAGACTGGAATCTAATGATTTAAACACATTTTGGAAAACATATACTTCTTTAATGTATATGGATATCCATTTAACAATAAAGAAGATGCTTCCTCTGTGGTTAGGATAGTACATAATTCTTTATAAGTTTTTGGTTGACTATTTTCTTGTCAGTCCCCTCTGAATAGCTGATACTGACCACTATCAGAAACAGGACAGTAGACTACATTTCCCACTGCTCTAATCCAATCTGACAGTTCCTATGTTCCATTGATAGGTTTTGCCAGTAGTGATGAATAAACGATGAAGTGAATACCTTGTAGCAGCTGTAGCTAGAGTATGTCCGTGTTGTTGCTTCTTTTTTTCCCTACCCAGGAGAAATCAGTATCTCCAGAGAGACTGAGCAAACACAGAAAAGTTTTATTTGTGTCATACACGGGCAGGTTTTAATTTACCTAGTAACTATGTCTTTGGAAATACTTTTTTCTCTTATACTGCCAGGGGAAACAAATACACTTCTAGAATTTCAAAGGAACTTTGTCAGAGCCAGGAAAAATTTGTTGACTGTCTCAACAGGCAAGCTATCACACTGTGAGTGCACATAATTTATGGAGAGAGGATGCAGCTTCCTGCTCAGGATCTTCCTTAATGCAGCATAGTCTGGTCGCAGAGTCTGCTTTTTGCATAGCTGGTGGCCCCGTGTCCAATCTAACAGCTCTTGATTCAGCCTTAAACCTCCTCTGCTCACATCATATATATGTGGTATAGAAAATAGGAAGAATTTGAAGACCTCACTTTTGTTACCACACTGATGATGAGTAAAGGGAGATGAAATTTTTTTATTTCTACAATGTGGTTTTCAGTTCAAGATTATGGATGCCTGAAGCTAGGTGTTTAAATTCTACATGTGGGGTAGATGTTTTAGCTGTTACTGTGATCAAGGGAGATAAAGGGCGATGTTCATTTACCTCCACTAGCCACTCCAGAAGGCCAGGGATGTTTACAGGTCTTATGTCATCCCTGCCAGTCCCATCCATCCATATTCAGTTCTCTAGGGCATCTCAGGTAACTAAGGGAACAATACCTTACGTAACTCAAATGGCAATTAGAGATTCAGAGACCATATTGTTCACTGTGTAGTCAGGCTTCAGAAAACATTATAAGGCAAAGAACTAACTGGAAAATCAGCCTTTTACCTCAAGCTATTGTCCTCTTGTATCTGGTTTTGTTTTCGAGAATGCTAAATGGCAGGGTTGCAGGGTGTGATAGAAAAAATCGTGTAATGAATGCCTGACATTTGTAGCCTTTATACAGTAACTCCTAACCTGCTCTGAGATTTAACATGACTTATGTATGAGAAACTCTTATGTGTTCCCTCAACATGCATCTCTGTGCTTTGGTATCTGTTACTTGATGTGGCTCTTTCTGTAACTATTAGTATCTCTTCTTGAGCTTCCTCATCTGCATTCCTGTTACCTAAATTGGAAGCTGTCTTTCACTAGTGCATTATCAAATATAGTGCCTTTACCATTCTTAGCTTTTTTCTCTTAAATGCTGCTGAGTACAGATGGTGCTGAGAGTATTCCTTAAAGCAAGAAATATTTTCAATATAGGAAAGCTCTTTAATAAATTTGAACTGTAGGTGCTGCAGAACACAATTATATTCCTGAGTTCAGATGTGCTTATGTGATTTTAGCTTTTTTACAGACAGTTAGCTAGAGAGGATACTGCTACCTTTTTAGCTACATATTATTGACATGACTTGTTTAACTCCAAGGTATCTTAAGCCCACATTTACCTCAGCAATATATACATTAAGCATTCAGTTTGAAGTGGTTAGCTGCACTCTTGTCTTTGGTACTTGATGGAGACAGAAAGACAATTCAGAATGCTGTTCATCCCATGGTCTAGGTCATCTGTGGTCTTACACAAGTACGAGTTTTCCTCCACCTAAGGGAAGCTAATATTATCCAGTTAGTCCACATGGGAATATTTAGCTGAGGTGAAACCTGCCCCTTGTTGTTTGAAACTGTTACAAAAAATTAACCCAATCAAACATTGGATGGAAGAATGGAAGAGGATCTCATGGCAAGGAGTAATCATTTCTTCATTACAAGTGAGAAATTCTTTTATCCATAGGTCACAATGAAGATTATTGCCATGTCACCTTCTGGCTTCTGGCAAAGCAGAAGAAATCGGTATGATCTCTTGGTGACATCTCTTGGAGTTATATGGGTCATACTTCACTTTGCCTTACTGGTAAGTTATACAAAATACAATTCCAGTGATTAAAATTATTTGATCTTTAAGCACCAGCAGAAGGATTGCTGCTATATATACAGATAAATATTTGAGAGTTTAATAAGGCTGAAATATGTCTGAAAGAAACTAAGCTTGATGCTATGAATAACGAATCATTGTCTTGGACAATGACGTAGTCCAGAAATTGTCCTACTGATGCAAGGTAGTGTGTAAATGCGATAGTAAACAAGTCTTGAGGAGGGATGTAAGTGAGAGAAGGAAGAAGACTGAAGAGGGTGAGAGCTCTTGCTAACAAAGATCTTACATAGCAGTGATTGTGTACCACTGGTTTTGGTTAAGGGGCACTGTTTAATTAAAGAAGACACGAAGGAGAGAGAGGAAGAAATCAGCTCTCCCTTAATTTCACACCAATTTTTAAGATTTGACTACACTCCTGGTCTCTTTATTTATAGGGGAAGGAGAAGGGATGGTTGATACTTGTCATCAGTGGCAAGATGTCAAAGTTACAACCCTATAATGCCTGCAGGATTCTCTCTTGTCTGCCCCAAGTTCTGTTTGAAGGAAAACCTGTTTTGTGTGACTAGTCATTTTGCCCTGACATTCACAGTTTCTCCCTGCTACTGAGTAGCTTGGAAGGCCTGAGGAATTTCTGTAATCCAGCAGCTTCCTAGACAAGTACACTGGGCCTGATAGACATATTTATTGGAAGATTGAAGGGTTTTTTGCTTGATCTGTGGGGAGGCTGGGTTTGTGTTCTTTATATTGTTGCTAATAATTTATGATTTCTCTTATTTCATATGGAGACATTACTAAAAAATCAGTTATCATGATCTGTTCAAGAGATTCCTGGGGGACCATGTATTAAGTCTTTTGTGTTTGTGTTCCAGAATGCATACACATACATGATGGGGGCATGTGTAATTGTCTTCAGGTTTTTCTCCATTTGTGGGAAGCATGTAAGTACAAATTATAAACTACAACTATTTCAGTGTTCATGTGTAGATTAAAGGAGTAAAAACAAACAAACAAAACCAGCCAAACAGCAGTCTGTAGCTTTACATGCTGTCTTTAAATATCAGGATTCTAAGTAGATTGTATAATAGTGCTATGGGTACTGGAAAACCAGAATTTTTGCATTAGACAAGTCCAGCTGTAGCACCACAGCGTTTAAAAATGCTCACTACAACTGTGAACATACATTGTGCTACTTTCAGCTCTTTCATTTCAGTAGCTTATGATGGGCATGCTCTTTATTTATTTTCACTGCAATGCTATTGTAGTGGGGGTTGAATGCACTCATCTTGTTATGATAATGCTCACTTTAAAATGTTTCTTTTTCCAGAGTGCAGGTCTTTGTCTTTTGTCTCTACAATGTATGTCTTGTCACAGTAAAGGATTTATATTCAATTTTAAAATAATTTTGGGCCAAGATGTTCTTCTGGAAACACTGGGATGGTGACAAAGCAAGTCACTTCTCAAGTTTACATTTCTTTTGCGTTTGAATTTTCTCTGGGGTAATTGAGAGCAGACTGGCAGAATAAGCATAAGCAGAGAACAAACACACTTATTTAACAAGTGGTGACACTGCATGCCATTGCTGTAGAACTTCTTAGACTATCCAAATATTTTCTGTGAAGTCTGACATATTAAAATAAATGTGATGAAAAAACTGCTGTACTAGGGTGCCAGAGTTAAGAACAGTAAGTCAAAGGGTTTGTTCAGTAAAGATAAAAAGTTTTCTTTCAATCAGACTACACAGAGCCTGTAGAGCCTTGGAAGTCAAATGAAAAATCCTTGCTTCTCCTATGCAGCCAGACCAAATGATTGGCTTCAAAGCTTTATGTTTGATTCTATTGGGTTTTTTTCGAGGTTTTAACCTAGTCATTTGTAATTTCATGTTACCAGCTGTATCAGTTTCACAAATTTACCTGTCCTGATGCAACGTGATGACTAAAGGTCAGCGGGAATTTGGCATGATTATAAGGAAAAATGACACCCTCAGTCCCATGAAAAGGAATTTTTTGTCATATCCAAAGTATTTAAGATTATTAGGATAATCTACGTCAATAAATTTTTTAAGAGTAAAGTATAAAATATACATGCATGGGAAAATACTATCTATTATCACGGCCCACAGCCTATGAAATTTTCAAAATAATTTTCTCATTTTGTATTCTTTGGCCAGCTTTGCAGAATCATAGAGTGACAGAGTGGTTTGGGTTGGAAGGAACCCTAAAGATCATCTCATTCCAATCCTCCAGTCATGGGCAGAGACAACTGCTATTAGATCAAGTTACTCAAAGCCCCATTCAACCTGTCCTTGAACACTTCCAGGGATAGGGGGCACATCCAAAACTTGTTTGGGCAATTCGTCCAGTGCCTCACCACCCTCACAGTGAAGAATTTCTTCCCAACATCAAATCTAAGCCTAACCTTTTTCTGCTTAAAGCCACTTGCCCTTGTTCTGTCACTAATTGTGCTCTTGCGAAAAATCCCTCTCCAACTCTCTTGTCACCTCCACTTAGGTACTGGAAGGTTTCTAGAAGGTGTTTCTGGTCTTTCACAAACTTCCATGAGAAATTACTGGCTTAAAGAAGCTGTATTGATCTTAAATAAATCTCCTTCTCTATACTTGAAAGTATTTCTTTAGGTAGGCAGCAGTATCTGTGGTTTCTAACAGAATCACTTTCAGCTAAACCCAAAGTACTGCACCACTGTTCATGCAATGCCAGTGCTGATACTTCAGGAGAATACTGATCCTAGAATATTATATTTAAGCTTATTCTGTACCATCACTGTAATATTCTACAATGTATTATCTGCTATATGCTTTTTGAGGAGCAACATCTTGACCCTGTAAATGAGGAAGATATGCTGATGTCTATAATAAGTAAAAAGCACATACAGTTCAAATCACACTCCTAATGTACCATTTTACTGAGCTCATCTATTAATGAATGTGTCTAAAGGATTTGTTGTCAGAATGAAAAGTGCAAGAACTCTTTATGTTTTATCTTTGCTTTCCTGAATGTTTTCATGGTTTGCTTTTTCTCTGTCTTTTCCAGGTAACACTAAAAATGCTTCTCCTGACTGTGGTTGTCAGCATGTACAAGAGTTTCTTCATCATAGTGGGCATGTTCTTACTGCTTCTATGTTATGCTTTTGCTGGAGTGGTGTTATTTGGTACAGTGAAATACGGAGAGAACATTAACAGGTACAGCATGGAGTTCCCACCTCACGGGGATGTTCTTTAAACAGCCTGAAGAAATCACATCCTGATAGAGAAGTTAGTCTGTGGTAAAAATCAGACAGCTCTGCAGGTCTGGCTGAAGAGCTCTAAACAGAATTTCTGATAGGAGACACTGAGCCATCTTTCCAATCCTTGTGCCCTGGACCAAATGACACCTGATCCAACCCAGAGCAGACTGAGAGCTGTTCTTCATTATGGCAGCTGAAATGTGCTTCAAACAGCACTGTGCCAGCCCACAAGATGCTGAAACACAGTGTACCTACTGCATCTTACTGGCATCACCCAGGAACAGGATCCATACAGCAGGCTGATACAGATGGTTCTTTGAACTGGCTGTTAGCTGGAGATTTCCCAGTCATCATCAGGCTTACAAAAGAAAATGATGACAGGAAATGGGATCTGGCCTTGAGTTTTCTTTAGCCCTCTGATAAAATGAGCTAAAGTACTCAGACCTGTGTCTGAGTTCAGTTATTGTATCTTAAGTCATTAAATAAATAATTCAATGGGCTCATTCAAATAGTACTGTAACAATTTTAATTTAAAATAGTAGAACAGTAGAAAATGGAAACATTTTTTTCTTGCCAATGTTTTAATTCTGGGAAATTAAACAATCTCTCAATCTCTCTCTCTCTCTTTCTTTAAAACAGACATGCAAATTTTTCATCAGCTGGCAAGGCTATTACTGTACTCTTCAGAATAGTTACTGGAGAAGACTGGAACAAAATTATGCATGACTGCATGGTAATTACAATACTGCCAGAGATAATTAGACAAGAAAAGAGAGATACCCTTCCATCTCAAACTGTTTTCAGTATCTTGGCTTTGTACAAGGAATGTTGGGTTTGCCATTATCTCTTCAAGAAAATAATGTTCACTAAGCCTCAAAAAGTGATGTGCAAATTGCAGTTTCAGTCTCATACTCACAGTATAGTATTTCATGGAGCTAGGCAATTAGATAATTTAAAAACAAAAATAAACCAATTGTTTCAAAATCAGAAATGTAGTAACTCACTTGTTCACTATTATCTCTCCTTTGACTGGGGCAAGGTGTCTTTTCAGATTAACCTTGTCTTTGATTCCTGACTTTGGCTCGTTCCATGTGAATGATAGTCTTGATGACCTCAAAATTCCTCCTTGAATCATTATATTTTGCCCAAGTAAATGTTTATATGTGCTTTCCATTGCAAGGAAGATCATATGCCTCTCCTTTTTAAAATTAATGAGCAGGGAAGAAATGTTTTGAAAACCTCTATGCTTCAAAGCTCCAGGTTGTTCCTGTAGAGTGGCATAATGCACAATGTGCCCTGTGTATGGTAGTAGGATCTATGCCTCAGCCTTTTTTATGTCATGCCTCTCTCTCTTTCCTGGTTTCTGTGTACTAAAGGAAGAAAAACAACCTGCCCACAGTATTATTCCCAAATTGGGAGCCTTAAAGAAATAATAGTCTTAAATATTGATTGCAGAGAAATTAATAATCTCTTTTCTATTATTATTATTTTACTTTGTTTTCTTTTGTTTTGAAGGTTCAGCCTCCATTTTGTACCCCAGATAACAGCACCTACTGGAAAACAGACTGTGGAAATTATGCTGGTGCTCTTATGTATTTCTGTTCTTTCTATGTCATTATTGCGTACATCATGCTAAATTTGCTTGTTGGTAAGTGAAAATAGACATTAATAACAATAAGGTATGTCTTGGCATGTAGTATGCTAGATGTGAGTCTGTTGTGCTGTTCAGGTGTGAGGCAACCTTGCACCTTCAATGTTACCCTGCATGCATATAATAATAGTGATACTTCTTTGGCATGGGAATCTAAATCCAGGACGCTTGGGAATAAAAGCTTTTGGAACAAAGAGATCTTTTCAATTTCTAGAGTAGAGTTGCCCTACAGAACAGTGTTTTCTAAGCTTTAATTTCTTCAGTTATCCTTTGTTCAAATGTCATTAGAATTCAGTTAATTGGTCTTAGATGTTAGATTAGGCATCTCAACAGCATTTAAAATAGCTTTTAAAAAGCATGGTGAGTATTGATGTGGCAAGACAGTATATTATGCATTCAAAATCCTTGTCTGAGCATACAGGCATTTGTTAATGTGGAGTTTGCACAACAGAATTAGATGTTATAATGTAACTACAGGCTTTCTTTAGGGTGTATTTTGTTCTTGTGGTTTTCAGCTATCATTGTGGAGAACTTCTCATTGTTTTACTCAACAGAAGAAGATCAGCTTTTAAGTTATAATGATCTAAGGCATTTTCAAATTATATGGAACATGGTTGATGACAAAAGAGAGGTAAGAAATAATTTTTTTTGATAATAAGCACAGTGATACCGTAAACTTCCAGTTTTTCTTGAAAAGGAATCTGGGGGGGAAAAAGTGTGTTGTCAAAATTTTCTGAGCAGTTACTGTTCAAATTTGAGAAGTGAGCATGTTCTAACATTGTTCATGGCCCTTCAAATACTAACCTCTATTCTGTGAAATGCATCTAATAGCAGATTTAGAAAAAATAAAGTACCTATTTATAGGATCAGTATAATAGCATCTTTCCTCCCAGCTCCCAGAGAGTTGCTCCCTTGGAAATCTACAGATTCATATCCATTTTTTGTGCCAGATCCTCAGAAGATCTTTGCTGAGATTTCAGTGCTGTCTCCTGTAAAATTCTTATGGAGAGGCTAATCAAGTATGGGCTGGGAGAGATGACAGTGGAGTGGAGTGAAAACTGTCTGCATAGGCAGGCCCAGAGGGTGAGGGTCAGCAGGACAGGTTCCAGCTGGAGGCCAGTAACTCATTGTGTGCCCCAGGGGTCAATGATGGTCCATTCCTGTTCAACATCCTCATTAATGACATGGACAGGGTGGCAGAGGGCACCCCCAGCACGTTTGCTGATGGCACCAGGCTGGGCAGAGTGGCTGATGTGCCACAGAGTCGTGCTGCCATCCAGAGGGACCCTCACAGGCTGGAGAAATGGGCTCACAGAAGCCTCATGAAGTTCAGCAAGGAGTACTGCAAAGTCTTGCACCTGGAGAAGAATAAACCAAGGCCCAGTAGGTGCTGAGGCCACCCAGCTGGGAAGGAGCTTGGCAGTAAAAGACCTTGGGGCCCCAGTGAATACCAAGCTGAACATGAGCCACCATTGCCCTTGTAGAAAAGAGTGCCAATGGTATCCTGGGCTGCATTAGACAAAGTATTGCCAGCAGGCCAAGGCAGAGATGGTCCTTCTGCTCTGCTCAGCCCTGATGAGGCCACACTTGGAGTCCTGGGTTTGATTCTGGTCTCCTCTGTACTCAGAGACACAGACATACTGGAGAGAGTCCAGCAAAGAGACACAAAGATGAGGAGGAGACTGGAGCATGTCTCCTGAGAGGAAAGGTTGAGAAAAGTGGCACTGTTCAGCCTGGAGAAGGCTCATAGGGTGCAAAGAGGACAGAGCCAGACCCTGCTCAGTGATTCCCGGTGACAGGGCTGGAGGCACAACCTGAAACACAGGAGTTACCTCTGAACATCAGGAAACTGTTTGTCACTGTGTTGATGACTGAGCACTGGCTCAGGTTGCCCAGGGAGGTTGTGGAGTCTCCATCCTTGGAGATATTCAAAAGCCATCTGGAGCTGATCCTGGAAAAGTGGCTTTAGGAGACCCTGCTTAAGCAGAGGGGTGAGAGAAGGTGAACTCCAGAGTTTCCTTGCAACCTCAACCACTCTCTGATTCTGAAATGAGAATAACATCTGGGAGCTGCTTAGATGCCCACACAAGTTAAATCATCATCTGAATGATTCATGAAATCACTAAGATTTGAATGCAAACAACATTATGGTGAAGGTAGTTGGTTGTCTGTAGTTGGCTGTCCTGGAGAGGGAAGCGGCAGTCTATAGTCATGGGGGTAGAGAGTTCTGATCCATTGTGTCTGGCACTGACAGAATCTCTCTGATGTGGAACACCTTACAGCAAAATTAGTTCTGACGAGGCTCGTTTAGCAGAACAAAAAATATTTGCAGATTGTGAATACCACAGTTTCAGAGGGAAGTACTTTCTGTCTTAATTTTGTAACAACAGATAGAAATTGTTATCACCAAAAGTGCAGAATGTGCTGCCTCTTAGAGCAGATAACCTTTAAAAAGCCAGTAAACTCTCAACATTCTCCTGTTCATTCAGAGATGCACAGACAAGGGCACGAATTATAGACGTGGGTATGAGTGTTTAAACTATAGTTTAATTTCCATTTTACAAAATCAGTTCTTTGGGAATATTATTCTAATTACAGATGAATGCAAATGGGGAAACTAAATCCCCAAGCAATTTTGAAAAATTCTGGCAAAATTAATGACATAGATTCTCATTGTATATGAGTCAAATAACCACAAAGACTTCTGTAAGTTTGCTGAAGAGCTGGCTGAATGTGCACATTCATTCTTCAGCGACGTGTTCATAGTGACTTAAATATGCCAGGAGAAATAGTTTTTTTCTCAGTGATCAAGTTGAATGTCTGAGTTGGTGTTAGATCACAGTAATAATTTACCAACAATTATGCAATTAGGGTGTAATCCCTACCTTCCGGGTGAAATTCCTGCTGAGGCTTCTGCGAGGCAGGCTGGAGGTGGATCTCGACAAGGACAAGCTGCTGTTCAAGCACATGTGCTATGAAATGGAGCGGCTCCACAATGGTGGTGATGTCACTTTTCATGACGTGCTCAGGTACCCTGAGATTTTCTCCACATTTTTTTTTTTTTCTTTCCAGGCTTACAGTTAGCCATTAGGCTCAGGAGGAGGCAAGACTGGTAGCCACAGAGGCACTGCAATTTTAAATGTTTTATGAAAATTAGATTTCCCTTTTTTTCCTGCAAAAATATTAGTGATGGCAAACACAGCTCATAGGGAATCAGCTCTAAGTAATTGTAACATTTGCATTGCAGGAGGTTTGTGACAAACTACAGTCACATGTTCCTCTTGTATCCCAACTAATGAAATATACCTTCAAGTACATGCAGTGAAATGCAATGAAATACTAATGAAATGTACCTACAAGCAACGTGACAGTGAGCCTGACTAGAAATAAAACAGAAATGGGAACATTATCCAAGTGTAAACACTTAGGGGGAAAAACCCAAACCACCACAAATGCCCTAATTGCTTACAGTTCAGCAGTTCACCTACTGGATGTAGGTGATAAGGTCTTTGTTTTGAGCACAATAAGTCTCTTCTAGAATCATCTCAGCAATTTTTTAGTTTCAAATGTGAATTTACTGTGCACACCTGAATTACGTATTTTCACACTCATATTCTAAGTATGAGCTTTGATTCTCTAAAAAATGCAAAGACACCAGCATTTAATAATAAATAAATCTTGTTTCTTCCAGCATGCTTTCATATAGGTCTGTTGATATCAGAAAAAGTCTTCAACTGGAAGAGCTGCTTGCTAGGGAGCAACTGGAATATACCATAGAAGAGGAGGTTGCCAAACAGACCATACGAATGTGGCTGAAAAAGTGCTTAAAGCGAATCAGAGCAGTAAGTCAAGCTAAAGCAGTATCTAAATGGTTGCATAAATTTAACTGCTCCAACAATGCTGGAATCTGCTGTCCCTGTGCTTCATTTCCATTGGAGTCATGACAATACTTATTTGAAGTATGTAGCAGTTTCTAACTGAGCAAAAAAAGTTTGATACAGCTCTACAAAAATAGAGCTGTTTGTCACAACTCTACAGTGCTACAAAAATAAGCATCTTTTGAAGGCAAAAACTGTCTTCCTGCCCAAACTTTATCTGTCTTTTCAATACAGCAGGAAGATGCATATGCAAAGTTGAAGGAATAAAGAAAAAAATAATGTCATTCTGTGGAACTTCATCACAGAATGTACTCGTGTAATCTCCTTGCCTCTGCTGGCAGATGAGAAACCTGTAGATGGCTTTCCAGATGGAGCGTGTATAAATCATTTGAGTGAGCCTTTGCAGTTACTGTGTGTGCAAATGAGCAGAGTGTCTACTTCGGAAAGCAGGTGTATGGACCAAGTCACAACCTGGTTGCATTGGTTTTTCAGTTACTGTGAGTCAGACTCCAGGTTTTGACACATATATTTTTTGTTTTTATAAAAAATTACTTCTTGTGATAGGAGATTTTTCCATAGCGATCTGTCATCATGGCATCTGTCCTCTGTTTGTAAGTTTATAAAAATACTTAGCTGGACATTTTGAATATAACATACATTCCAGCTGAACATCAGTGTTCAATGATACATAGTTTCATTTTGATTTCGTCTCTGTAATAGTAATGGCAGTAAATTTAATCTCAGCTCTCAGTTCTGGGTTTGCTCAACTCTGTTGTTCATTTCATTATGATATTGAACTACACTATGTTAAAGTAAATATGCTATTCATTTCACTCTAATAATATGGTTCAGATCATTTCACATTCTATGAACCTTTTATAAATTTAATGTAATTATGGAAGTTAAGATATATTTTCAAATTCTCTTGTTATTCTCTAAGTCTCCCTAGAGGGATCATGTGAAAACTACCCTGGGAAGTGAAACTCTTCCTAAGTGCTGTTTATTTTAATTTAAAAGCAAATTAGATTGTAAAATCACAATGGCAGTAGGTTTGTTTTTCTATTTGTACTGTAAATCTATACTTAGTCCCAAGGTTTTCACTACTATTTTATTCAGTCTTATTGACAGCTGGCTCCAAAGTCAGTGAAGGAAATCAGAATTTTTTCATTGCCTTCATATAATTCCCTGTGAATCTCTACCAATTTCCTGTTTCCTTTTTCTTTGCAAGAACTTTTAACTGATAAATTCAAAACTTTGTATTTGTTTAAGCTCTAGGTTTAAAGCAACAATTGAGCAATGTGCTTTCCACTTAATGTAGTTCATAAATTTCATCCCCTATTCCCTAAAGGTCAGAAATATGCTGGAATTCACTTTATTTAAATAGCAGCATCTAATACATGAATCTTTATCAATGCACCTGGGATCCACAGCTGGTGCTTACTGTTCAGTTAAATATTTGGAATGCTTTAAAAAAATCAAACCCATTGGTGTGGCATAGCAATGAGAACATTTTTTTCATCACATATTGTACCTTGATAGAAACAGCAGCAGTCATGCAGCATTATCCATAGCCTACGAGAGAGCCAACAGCAGGAGCTCAGCCGATTTCTGAATCCTCCCAGCATTGAGACAACACAGCCAAGTGAAGATATGAATGCTATTAATCAAGATAACAGTGCACAGCCAGAGGTATGTTATCCAGAAAGCTATCAGCTATTCCTAACAAATTCAGAAAACTTCTTTGTTTCTTATTTGCTCTTTTTTAAACATCATTTTAACTGAAAAAAAAATTAAAAACTATGCTTTGTTTTGCTTCAGTTATTCCCATCAGATGTAAAGGCAAGATGCTCTAAAGCAGAAATTCCCAACATATTTAGCTGTCTTGCTATCACCATAACGGGCAAACTCTTTCAGGTCTTGCATGAGCTGTGTGCAGGCTTGGGGATGTGAGGCTTTCCAGTTCAGGCATTCTGAAGTGGTGTTTACACTGAGAGTGAGAACACTGGGCATGCTTGGATGTCTGAACAGGAGTCCTGGGCTCTTCCAGGACAGGGAATGTAGAAGGTACAACGTAAGGGCTGCTTTCTACGATGGTTGTAGTAGGCTGACAATAATATACCCTTCAATAGGACGAATGTTGTTGAGAGCCCACATGACCTTTTTGCTTTTGTCTGTTAGTGGTAGTTTCCTGAGGTATTAAAGAGCAGAAAGCATGCTGCCCTAACCAATGATAATATGGTTAGGGCTGCATATTGTTTGTATTCCTGGATAAAGCTTGAAACAGAATAGAAAGGTTTCCCTTCCTAGGGTTACCTAGGGAAGTTATGATTGTGATTCTTTTTTCTCTGTTCAGACAAGTAGCCAGCAGCAGCTCCTCAGCCCAACACTTTCTGACAGAGGTGGCTATAGACAAGACACTGGACATGCTGGGAAACCTAAACGGAAAATTGGAGAATGGCGCTTGCCATCAGGTAAGTGGAAAAGGTTTATCAGTAAAGTCCCCACATGCAAAATTGCTGTTGTGCTATAACAAGGCCAAGAGAGGCTTCATGATTCACAATTCTCCCTCCTGGCTGCTGCTTGCACCCACATCAGAGCTTTCCTGTCCTCATGCCTGTTGGAATAAAGCAGTTTCTCCCTTTCTTCACAATTCAGAAAGTTTGGAAGATGGGCTCAAGCACTGCCCTGTGCATTTTTTACTTTTTCATACTCGGGACCTTTTCCATCAGTCAGTCCTATTCTGAATCAGAGTGCTGGCTCCTGGTAGTCTGTTGACTACCATTGACCCTACTTTTGTTGCCAATGTACTTGTCCAAGAAACAGGATAGTTTAATAGAAAGCTTTCAATCCATGATTTCCATTTAAATATCACTGAGCAGCGAAGATCAACGTTTTATTGAGAAAGAAAGAGTGAAAGAGGAAGCATACTAAGGAGGTGTCATACTACTGTAGTCAATTGCAAAGGTTTTTCAAGTGAGAAATCTTGAAAGAATGAATAGCCCAGGGTTTTCTTTCTTAGTACTGACCTGATCTGTGTCAGTTTTGAACGTTCCTCAGTGGATGGTCCTAAAAAGGAGGGTCATTTCCATGCACAATACTGACAGATAAGTAGTCTGCCTCCAGTCCAGCAAAGACAGGTGTTTAAGATCATGAATAGCATAATTAATATCAATTGTGGGGTTTATATACTTAGACATGTGGTTTAGTGCCATACCAGCAACTTGTATTGGCTTCGACCCCTAGTCCATTGTGAAGTATCACTTTCTAGATGTAGATCCTAAAAGCACCTCCTCACCCCCACCCCCTTCCTCACATTTACTACTTTCACAGTTTCACTAAACTGCCAGCAGGTTAGCTCATGTAAGTACTGCCTAAATCATTTAGGTTGCAATTAGCTGGATAAAAAGAGATCTCTTGCATCAGTTATCTCAGCAGAAGGAAATGAGGCACTGCTCAGTTAAACTGCTCTACCGGCAGATTAATGGGAGCGGTGTGAACATCTGGAGCTGGGAAAGCAAACAAACAAACAAATTAGAACAGAGCCGTACTTTTTCTGAACTAAATCAGATTAAAGGTACCCTAGTCTGGCTAGTTCTCTATACCTGAATTCTAAGCAAAATTGTTCAAGAAGCAGATCTACTCTAATACAGAATTTTCTGAACTTTCTGTTTAATTTCCTAGCCCCCAAACCAATAAGCCATTCAGTGTCTTCAGTAAACCTCCGTTTTGGTGGACGTTCAACTATGAAATCTGTTGCATGCAAAATGAATCCCATGTCCGATGCCGCTTCCTGTGGATCAGAAGTCAAGAAATGGTGGACAAGACAATTAACTGTGGAGAGTGATGAGAGTGGAGAGGACCTTCTTGATATCTGAGAAGCATTTAAGTCATACCACAATCTAATTTTTTGTGTTTAGAATTAATGATGCAGTATGAAGTATGATTTCTTTAAAATCAATGTCATAAAATTTCCCTTACGCTTATCCTCCTGCCATATGAAGTGTAGCCCCCACTTCTGTGTTAGAATTGACTTCTGTAAGTACTAACTGTACTCTAAGAAATCTGTGTACTATAGCAGTACTAACAAAGCCAGAAAGACTGTATTGCCTTTAGCAGACAGAGCATTGAAAGATTTCATGTGTTCTGTGGAATCATAGTGAAAATTTGATATACATGCCTCCATGTTTTCCTTCAACCTTTAAAGTGGCAACACTTTACAATACAGGGGTAATGTATTTTCTTGTTGTGTTTTCCCTCACTTCTTGCTTAGTAACATTTCCTTAGAAAAATTTTATTATTCACAAATGACCTGAAGAGGTCAGCACTGACTTCGTGTTCAAGGGAAGTATTTTTACTAAGTACAAATACTGAATTACAATTCTAAGCTTTCTCTGGACCTTTTTTAAAATATGCAAGATACAGGATTACTCATCTTAAAATCGGGAGGTGAAGGATTGGCTTTTAAAATGTAAATATCTTTGAGGTTTGGTTAATTATGCAAAGAGCTTGATTTTCATAGAGAAAATGGGGGGGGGGAAGGAAAAAAAATACATTAAAAACTGTGCATTTGAGCATCCAGCAGAAGACTTTCACACAAAAAACATGGGTTTATGCTTTATTTTCAGCATATACTGGATACATATATGTGTGGTGTCATTATCTTTTAATTGGGTCCCATTTTTCTCGTGTAGTCATAAGACTTTCTTCTTGTCTGTGATAAAAATTAGCATGTTGGGGATTCTAATTACAAAATAGTATTGTATGTCTCTAAAAACACATTCAGTTTTGCCTGTATAGGTAGAGTTTTACTTACCCATGTTACTGCTCATGCTACAGGCCTGCAAAGGTAAGGCATGGCACTGTGCTGTGGCTAAGTACCTTTGTCCCTTTTATCCCAAACCATCATATTTGACATGTTAGCCTTCACTTGTCTTATGAGCCACCAATAGCGCTACATTATCGCCGGTGAAAAAGCAGCTATCGCTTTCATAAAAGCTTTTCCAGTGAAAGGCCAATGCTATACAGATATGGAGGTGGAGAAGGAAAGCCACAAAACACAACCGTGTTTGCTAGTTTCAGAATCTAAGGCTGCCAAAAAATGTGGGGTAAAATTGTGCCTTCCCTTAGGGAAGAAGTAAGAGGTTGCAGATTTTGTTGTTTGGCCCCTGACTAGGTTTTATAGCATAGCTGGGACCTTTCTGTTATCATTGTTTCCTATGGAAATGATAGTTTGCTCTAACATGGCCTGATGTGAGATCTTGTAAGAGGCTCACGGTTTATTTACATCACTACTTCAAAAATGTGTCCTTTCAAAAGCAGGCAAATGCCAGTGTTTTGCATTTTTTTCTGGCCAGGATATTAATTTAAATTGGTCAGAATACAACAGTGAAAACACACAGATGCCTTCACCAAAAAATGCAGAATTAGTTTTGGTCATGAAATACAGCTTTCTTGGCATCTGTCAATGTTTTTTCCCAGTGTATGGTTGAACATTGTTTAGATTTTTTTTTCTAAAATAATCATATTGAACACATCTGTATTCTGTGGTGGGTTTATGTGTTTTGGGGTATATTTAAGTTTAAATCTAGTCAACTGTAACTATATAGTAAAAGAGTATGTGCATTCTCTTGTTTACTAGATCATGAAACACCAACAAAACTTCATATGCAGATCCATTACTTTGTTCTTTTTTGTGCTTGTTTAAGTTGAGTTTTTGTATATATAACAAAAATATAAATATTGGATTTATAAAAGAGAGTATCACTGGCAGTTCAATAACATACTGAACTGCAGATCACTCTTGCTGCAAGCCTTCTTTTTAAAAAACCTGGCAAACATTTTTTCCTTGCCTTACAGTACACTGTCAATAAAAGTGAGTTGCTTTAAGCAATATTCTTCCCTCTGGTTTTCATTGTAACTGCATTGGCTATATGTGACTCATCCATGATAATGCTGCACAGTAACAATCTCTGTGGTTTGTACAGAATTATGTAGAAGTGCTTTCAAACTCTTGCAATTGAGAGGTTTTGGTTTTTTCACTCCAGCAGCTGACCTCATCAGTACTGCCACAAGGTGTCTCAGTCAAAAGATAGGACTAAATATGACTGTTCATTATTTATTTTTATTTAATCCACTTTATCTTTCTTTGCTTGTGAGCCTGAATGTGAGTTTGTGTGAGTGTGTATGTGCGTGCGCCATTTTCACTTTTGCAGATACAGGAAGTGGAGTGAAATTACAAAGATACGAAAATAATATATACACAGGCACACAAGCAACCAGTTTAAGGTAAAAACTTCCCTAGCACAGCACTGCCAACATAACTAAAGAAGGTCCTACTCTGCAGCAGAGAAACCAATGCATGTTTGCACATGAAGGTGAAGAAGCAGAGAAGTGAGCTGAAGAACGACTGGAGTTCAAAGAGCTTGCACCAACAATGGAGAGACACAAAGAGGAAACAGTGTGTCAGGAAGTCAGAGTCAGTACAGACAGCCTTAGAGAATGAGTTCAAACAGGAATAGATCCTAAGCAAAGGTAAACAAAAAATTGCTGGGGGAATATTGCTCTCTGCAGAGTTATCCTATACAAATGAAAAAGGAAGTTGTTTGGACTTCTTTTCATCCACTAAGAAAGATCTGTTTCATAGGAAGCAAATCATAAAAGTGTTCATGGCTTTGTTGGACAAAAAGTGCAGTGCGTATTGTCAGTGCTCAAATAAAAACTTGCTTGTGGGAAGTCTGAGAACACACAGCAATGTATGTCAATATCATTCCAAAGTCAGGTCAGATTTCAGACAACCACTTTTTTAATGAAGAAACTAATAACCTGAAACCATTTGCTTTTGGAAGACATCCAACTGAATTAAGAACTGAAAACTGAACTGAAAATAAAGTATGCTTTTATAATCTGAAAATACCATCTTTGTTTTAACTAATGTAGAGTAATCAGGCTTAAACATCTTCAAAATAACATTACATTCAGTATTGTCTGCATTCAAAGACCAGTATCACAGCTTCTGAGAAGCCAAAGAAGATTAAATGCCAAGAGCAAGTGAATAACTTTGTAAGAATAATCTATTTTGTTCTCTCTTGTTCACAACATGCCCATGCAGATTAGAGTGTCCATGAATAGCTGAATTGAAGAGTTTGCACTGTTGTAAGGACCAGCAAGCAACCTCCCATCCAAAATGCCCATTCCTTCTGCAATATTTCCCCAAGTAAAAACAAACACTGGCCTGGGTTGTCAATCAAAATTTCCAATAGGATTATCTCAGTCTTCCTGAATCTAGCTTTCAGAGGCTGAATTCATTTCTGCTATTGAAGGCAATTTAGTCACACCACAGATGAACTTGCCACAATGCATAGGCTGATGCTGGGAAGTTGGCTGCCCTGGTTTGTTCAATTGCTCTGAAACACAAAGGGAGCCTCACTAGAATTCTATTAACCTTCCTCTTCATCCCAAGGGCACTGGTGTCAGACCCTATTAGCAGCTGTTGCTCATTGTTCTCAATGAAGAACCTCTAAGCATGAAGTTATTAACCCATCAGTGAGCTAAGTGTATGGGCAGTGGCACTTTATCCCCCTTTCCACAGGTTCCTGTCTCAGATGCTTATTCCAGTATTCCTTACTGGTTTCATACTTTTACCTGACTTGCATATCTGCCCTGGGGAATTTGGGTGAATTACCTGAGCACCTACAAAAGTGTGTTTCATACAAGGGTATCTTACTGGAAACACAAGAAATGTCTTTAGTACATGTAGAAAAGGAAGAAAAACCCAAAACACTATTCATCAGCCTGAAGAGCTGTTGACATTAGTTTTTTCTTCCTTCTGAATTCTGGCATCAGTCAAAAGTGGCACAAGCCTCCAGTGTCTTAGTGGAAGTTACTTTGTTTCAGGAAAACTTTTGCTGAGGTTGGAAACACTGATTTATACCTGGCAGATATCAGTGTCCTAGCAACTTGGGCAGTCAGGTTCTGACTGGGTCCTCCACATGTTGGAAGTCACTCTGGTGGGATTGCTGCTGGTAAATGCATCTTCCCACAAAGGTAAAGGAAGACAGTTGGCCCTTGAGTTCATTGGCAGAGAAGCTGGATGTTACATCATCTCTCATGCCCCGTTTTCTGGTTTCCTTTTATGTTTTCCTCTCCAATTTCATGTAGGGTGGACAATGTCTAAGCATATTCTCCATTCTCAATACATCCTCCCAAGAAATGGGGGATTCAACAGTTATGATTTCACTATAATATATATGATGCCAGTTTATAAGGGTAGTAAGTACTGCTTTTTTGTCTCAGTACTTATTCTCTAGAACTACACGTTCTATAGATCAAGTAATTTCTCCTCTCAGATTTTCTAAATTCATCCTGCACATTTAAAACAGGAAGAAATAAAAGTGAAAAATAAAAGAAAAAGAAAAGAAAAAGAAAAAGAAAAAGAAAAAGAAAAAGAAAAAGAAAAAGAAAAAGAAAAAGAAAGAAAAAGGAAAAAAAAAAAGAAAAAGAAAAAAAGAGTAGTTACCTGAGCATTGGGTTTTAGTTTTGGGGTTTTTTTCCCTTTTCTATTTCAGTGGCTATTTAAAAATAAATAAATCTCTGTTTCTATGTAAAGACAAGCTTCTGAGTTGTTCTGACTGATCTAAGAAAACAAAAAAGTTTACTTTTTCTCTTAATGTCTCCATTTTTCAGATGCACCTGTTTTGGAATTAAGAGCTTTCACACTTTGTCTCTTTTAGTTTTTAAATCTCATCAAAACCTGTTGCCTGTATTTGACTAAACATTATCACTATTTTGGTTATGAAACCCCCATAAATTTCTATAATGCATAAAAATTCACCC
>VXBU01019617.1:94041-176444 GCA_013400315.1 Bombycilla garrulus | reverse complement strand
CCTCCCGGTGGTGGGAGGCAGTGGAGCCGGCTCCCTCCCGCAGCCAGGCCAAGTATCTCGGAGGCAGCGGGAGACAGCGAGAGGCGCGATAGCCGTGTGGCACATGGCGGGGGCAGCACGGCTGGGATGGTGAGAGGAAGCAGCCGCGTGGCGCTGCTCGGCGCACGGTGTGACAGAGCGGCCACGAGGTGCTGACCGGCACGGACGGGCAGAGAGAAGGCAAAGCGTGGGAGCGAGGGACAAAGCGGCGGCACGGCTGGGGTCCGGTAGAGATCCGAAGGACTGCATGTGGCGCCGGCAGCATGGCTGGAAAGACCCGAGAGACACAGGGCAGCACAGAAGACACAGGAGTAGGCGCACAAGAGAGCTTCGATTGCGAAATCAGAGACACCGATTTCGCAACCAAAAGCTGAGCACGCAGCATATGCAAATGAAGAGGCGCGGGAACATTGAATACCAACTAAGAAGGAAAAAAAGACTTAAAACCCCAAAACTACACATTATTTAAAGAAAATACCAATGCGCCCTACTCAGGAAAAAGCAGGGCTATTGATTAAAGCTTTAAAAAAAATATCACCATAACCTCGGGGAAATGCAAGAAGAGAGGGACTGGACAGGCCACGAGCATTAAGGCAAATCATCCCAGGGGTACTTCCATGAGGACGGGAGGCTGTAGCCCTGCTCGTCAGCAGAACTACAACTCTCTCTTTTGCTGAGCTGGCATAATTGGGAGCAGGGGTGGGATTCAACCTATGCACCTACACAGAGTTAGATCTTCTTAATAAAGGCATTAAAAGGAGTAAAACTCCTGCCCAGTTTTTATTCATAACACTGGGTAAACTCTCAATAAGGGATTAGTCAGCTTGAGCCGTGCGTGAATTTCTTTTGAAAACACCCAGTGCACATCTTCATCTGGAAATTGCTGTAAGTGCACTGCAAAATGGTGCCCAGGAAGCAGCCCACAGCCTGTGAGCACAGAAGGCACTGCTACCTGGCAGCGAGGGCAGGTTTGCTCTTGTGATTGTCATTTGCATTTGCCATCACAGTTAAGCACTGCCTGCATTGCTCAGCTTTTGTGTGCTGGGGAAGCAACAAGAGAGAAAGAGATTTTTCTTTCCTTTGTGTAGTGGGATACCTATCAGCAGGAAATGTAATCTGGAGCCCAAATCAGTGTAAAAACCTTCTATTGCTTCTTTCCATTTCCAACATTTAGCTGGGAAGGAGGAGCTGAGGGTCAGCCCATGTGGAGGAATTGCTGGAAATTTCTGTGATCATTTTGTTGATACATGCAAGCAGGCTGCACCAAAGTTAGAGTTGTGCAGTGGTGAGAGGATTGAGGCAGCAAAGGCACAGAGGGAAGATGAAGGAGAGAAAGTTTGTAGAATCATAGAAAGGTTTGGTTTGAAGGGAACCTTAAAGATCATCTAGTTCCAATGCCACCAGACAGGGGCAGGGACACCTTCCACTAGATGAGGTTGCGCAGAGCCCCATCACACTTGACCTTTAACACATCCAGGCATGAGGCATCCAAAGTGTCTCTGTTCCCATGCATCACTTTCCTCAACACACAGAGAAGAGGCTGAGTAGGGTCTGGATGTTTTTTTTCCTGAGTATGTCTACTTGAGAAAGCCCTGCAATGGCAGCAAGTCCTAAAGCTGTGCAATGGACAGCAGCAAAGGTAGAATATAAGATGCATAAAATAATTTTTCAGGAAATCTTTATAGAGCTTTCCTGCAGATATTAGTTTTCTTTCAATCTTTAGAAGTGAGTAGGCAGGGCCTTGCAGGAGCCTGCAGTTCCTTTGTCATTACTAACTGGTAGTTAGCTGACATGGGGCTGGTCCTTAAGCTGCCAGGGATGTCACGGTGGTGGGGGGGTGCAGCCATGAAGGGCATACCCAATTCAAGGGTCGTTGTGGTACCCAGTGGGCTTTAGGGGTTATTTGCAAAGGACATGGGACTATACTGGGACCAGAGTCATACATGGTAGTAAGGGTGAGTTCACACATCAGCAAGGCAAAGCTGGGTAATCAGGGACAACCATTGTCTCAGATGTGTCTCCAGCAACTTCTGTTTAAAATCATAGGGAATAGCTCAGGAAGACAGGTCATGCCACTATTTATCACGGTGCTGTCCCCAAAGCTGAGGTGTGGAAATAAGAGGGAAACATATGTTCTCCAGGCAGGAGAAAAGGAACCTGCAAAGCTCTATCATCTCTGTGCCAAGTCAGTGCTTTAATTGGCACAAAAATTATCTTCACTAACACCTGCAAGTGGGTGCATAGTACACTGTAAAATTAATAGTCAGAGGGAGAATTAATTCCTTGAAGCACAAAGGGAAAACACTTCCTCTTGTAGATGATGGTGTATCAGGTATCTCAGGCTGCTTCAAAGCTGAGGGCATTACTGGAACCAAGAACCAGGACCGTGACACCCTACTTTATTTTAGGTGTGAACCTCTCCAGTAAAAGTTCTCTCCCTCAAACCAAGGAATCTGGCTGAAGCTGCACGAGCTTGTCAACAGAGATTAGTCAGGTGAGAAGGAATGATATACAAGCACCACTGAAAATGAGTCTGGGATACACTGAGATAGTGGAAAAGAGAATGAGGTTGGTCTCTGTTGAAGCTTTTCTGTTACAGAGCAATGAATGAAAGATGCTGAAAGCAAAAGCAGCAATTCTCTAACATGTTGGTAGTCTGTCGAAGGTGCTTTCTGCTGTCTCTTATGTGGGTCATATATATTTCCTCCCTTTCTTTTCACAATAGGGTCAAACAAGAATCATAGATTTATAGAATCATGGAATGGTTTGGTTTAGATGGGACATGGGCAAGAACACCTTTCATTAGGCCAGGTTGCTCAGAGCCCATTAAATTACCCTTGAGCACTTCCAGGGATGGGGCACCCACAACTGCTCTGGGTAACTTCTTCCAGTGCCACATCGTTGAATTCCTTCCAGATATCTAATCCAAACCTACTCTCTTTCAGTTAAAGGCCTTTAATCACCTTCATTCAGTCACTTAACACCTTCACAAAGAAGGGTATTCTGTTCCTGGAAAACTCTATCAGTAAACCATAGGGAAGTGTAAATTTTACCTCTTTTCCCTGAAACGTGCAAAATTACAGCTTACCAGCAGTAAAAGTTTTCATAAAGGCTCTTGGGAAGGCTTGTGTGTCATATTTCTTCCTTTATTTCCTTTTTTTCTTCAGTTGCCATCTCACCCCAAGGAGCAGCATTGCATGGCAGAGCACCTGTGCCCAGGGTGTGCTGGAGGCTGGCTGGGTCTCAGCACACACAAGCACCCAGCACCCCGGGAGTGGATGAGTGGCAGCTCCACCTTCTGCAGGAGGGTGCCAGGCAGGAGGTCTGCCCCAGGGACTGCACCTCGGGGCCCTTTTCAGGAGGCATCTGGACTGTGCCCAGCTCCAGCTGGCGCAGAATTACTCGGGACCTAATTACAACAACCTGGTGACAGCCCAGTGAGAGGAGTTCCTCATTAAACATGATGGTCTGGATGCCACGGCTGGCATGGCAAACTCTTAAATGGCTATTGCTGGGAACGGCGAGTGCGTATCAGGGGAAAGATCATTCTATAAATGTGCTATTTCTTACATTCTTTCTCCAAGCATCTGTCATTGCTCTCTGCCAAAAACAGGATATTGGATCTTTAGATTGGCTCAGTGAAACCAATCTTCTGGTTTTACGGTTAGGTCTGTAATAGCAGCTACAAGAAAAACTTGAAATAATTGAGTGGAGAAAAATTCTTTAATAGTATTTGTGCCTTTTTTGGTCTTCTGAAGTAGTAAGCAATACAAGGGAGATGCAAGAGTATTGATCAGAACCATCCTACTAGGTGGGATTTCTGCTAGCAGGCAAAAATCTGTCTGATCTACAAGTAAAAGAAAAGGCCTAAAAAGACTGCACAGCTCCCGGGGGCATTTGACGAGTCTACTCAGGGACTGGATGTGTGGCCTCTTGATTTCAGAAATGCGCTTTTTTTGTCCCTTTCTTCACCTTGCTTTGCAAGTCTTGTAAGCCAGCTGCCATGAAGCTGGCAGGGCAATTTGGGATACCAGTGGCTCATCATTTCCAAGCAGAAGTGCAGTAACAAGTTCTTGCATTTGTTTGTGCTGTGAAGGTCTCAAATGTTTCTTGTCCACTAGGTAAAACACCTCTGGCCAAGCTACTACCAACACAAATGGATCCTTGCTTAACTTTCCCAAATACCTTCATACCTGTTGTGTCCTATGGCTTTAGTGTGCTCTCCTGAGGTGACCTGTCACTGATTGCACCCTCTTGGGCATGATGCCTCCCTGAAGCAGCAAAGTGTGTGATCTCAGTGGAAATATGGCTGTGGCTTCTCTGGCAGGAGTGGTAAACCTTTGCTACATTGACCTGTAATTAGCATTTAATTCCTAGTGTCACAAATTAAAAAAAACTGACCCAAAGTGACTGCAGCAGTTTTTTAGTTGCTACTCTCCTGTGAAACTCTGTTAGTAAAAACTGACAAAGCAAGGCAGCATAGAAGCAGATTTTAGTTTCTTTTTATATTTTACATTGCTCTTTCCTACTGATGAGGGGCACTGCAGGACATGTAAACATAAATGCAATATGAGCTACCAAACATGAAAGCCCTGGCCACTGTTCTTTTGCTGAGATAAGTGATGAAAGAACCAAGTTAAAACAAACTTTAAAGTAGATTTGCTTTAAAATTTCTCTGAGTTTGCAAAGTCAAGCCTTTCAGGCTCCAAATAATAATTATTTTAGTATCTTCTTGTTTTCAGAGAAAGCTCTTCTTGCCAAGAATGGTACTTTTTTCTATATATATCTGGGAGGCACACAAAAGCAATTCTTTTTATCCGACAGTTTCTGCTAAGCTTAGGTCTCCTTGATGCTCTAAAATGCACAGAAAGAGGAAATCTTTTCCCAAAAGACTTTAAGGCTCAGAATCTTTAAATTCCTGTGGAAAAAAAAGCCTTGGACCACACTACAGTGGACATAGAGAACCTCGATGCCAGCAGGAATGGAGCATTTTTTAAAATGCTGTTGCAGAGATGTGCCCAGCCCACAGCAGACAGCTGTCAGGTGTCCAGGCACTGCTCCTGCAAAAGCCACTGGCACAAGGCAGTGCTGCAGATCTCATGTGCTATAACCAAGGTCCCCAGTGACACCCATGCTCTGTTCACGTGTGCCAGGCTCTAAAGCTTCTTCAGCTGCCTCTCAGCAGCCCACAGCCTGGTGCCTCTCCAGGAGCTGGGTTCTGTGATACCGCCTGCTTCGGAGAACTTTCCCAAACCCCTGAGCAGAAGTGCTCCTTCCCTGTCAAAATGCTAGGTAATGCTCACAGCCCCACTACTGCCTTGCTCCTGTCCACTTCAAAGGAAGGCTCACTGTGGCTGCTTTCGACTAAAAGTGTCTTTTACCAAAATTGGCTTCTTTTGAAGCACTGGAAGACATCTCAGCACTCATCCCTGAGCTATAGAAAGTGGCTATGGAAAGCTATGGAAAAGTTTTCACTTACAGAAGTCTGAAGGTATCTGTGACTGTACAGTGGCTGAGGATTGTCCCTTTGCAGCCTGCAGTTTATGGGGGTAAATGTGACACAGCTCAGCTGAGTGGGGTTCTCAATTTACCAGACAATGCCAGTACTGAGTGGGAGATTTATCCAGGTGCTTCCTACTCCACCAACCTCTACCACTAGGGCTCTTCCTCCTTCTGTGTCCTCCCACACGCAGAAATATCTGGGATCTTTGGCCCCATGTTCAAAGCTCAGCTTGGACATTGATTCTCTCAACAGCAGCCAAATACCATGTGGCCTTCTCCTTTAAGCAATAGGCCAAGGGCAGACCCTCATAGGGTCATAGAATGGTCTGGATTGGAAAGGGACCATAGAGATCATCTTGGTCCAATCCCCATCATCACAAGATCCCATGTGGAAGTATAAAATCATTGTGTGAGTCCAGCATGGGTCTCATCTGACATGCAAAATATGCATAAAAAACATGAATCATCTTGAAAGAAGATTGTCTGTGATATGTGGCAACCTGAAACATGACAGTTTAGTCAGGTTCTGAATTCCAGAGAAAAACTGCCTTGCATCTATGCATAAATTCTGTCCTATTACTAGCTAGACATCCAGCTCAAGTGACCTGTCCCTCAAAGACACAGTCCTGGCACTACATGATCTGCTGTACAAACCTGAAATCTTAGGGGTCTAACTTCAGCAGGAGTATTTCCTAATTTTGCCATATGCTTTTATTTAAAACTACTTCTCATCCATCTGACTTACCCTGCCCAAGGTGAGAAATTACCCACTCACATAAATCTCTTTCCATGGTTCATTCTTTTTGATCTCGATTCACATCCACACACAATTATTTGCATCTACATTTTAAAACCAGAACTTAGAGTATAAAGCTTATTAAGTTCCAGAACCTTCTATCCCAGGGCAGTCTTATAGGGTCCCTGACTACCAACAGCAGCTTGCTTCTTGTTTTCATTATGCTGACATGTAAGTTTATTCAAAGACCCCTGAAGAACTGGAGATTTGTTGCATTCATAAATTTCCCAGGATGTCTGCCAGAGCCATAACAGGCTCCTAACTATCTGAAAGTCATCAGTGAACTCTGAAAAGGCAATATTTTGAAACCAAAACAGTGAATGTCTGCACTTTATATAAATATAATATATATATATATGTATGTATAAATACTCAGATTAGTTTCTTGATGTGGTTTGAAAAGGTAAATGATATGAAAGTTATGGAAACTATTTTCTCCTTCTCAGGTAGAGCAAGCTGATTCACTAGCCTTAGGTAAGAAAATGTTGCTTGTCAGCCAACAGTCAAAACTGGATGCTATATGCAGAAATCCATGACACTTAAAAACTGGAAATGAATCCAGTATGGATAGGTCATGTCTGTGGAGGCACCCCCAAGCTTATGGCAGTTTGGAAGGAGCAGTAGCAGTTCCCGGACTTCTCTAGGAGTGGCAAAAGGAATCGTGACTTAACTTTGATAGCTTACACTAAATTTTGGAGATACCTAGGTAAGGCAACATCCCTAGCCTATGGGCAATCAAACAGAGCACAGTATCAACACTGTTTGTGCCAGGGAAGCCTTTGATTATTTGATTTAGCCATACACATAAAAGATTTTTTTTTTTCCTCGGCTGAGAACCGATGAAGATCTTGAGAAGATAGAGCTCCATGGGAGTTTTGTTGATCGCCTGGAGATTCTTGAAGCTGAAAGCTTCCCAAGTGACCCTGGTCAGAAGGAGAGAACACAGCAATGAGGAGCAGGCTGTGTTCTGAGGGAGAGGCTGCTGCCTCCCAACAGGACTATAAAGTGAACATAACCAGTTCACAGATACAAAGCCACAAATTGCTTCTTCACTTATCACATGAGCTGTCATAGAGGCTCCCCTGGGATGACACATGGGCACTGGCAAAGTGTTCCATGCTGAGTTAAGCACTCTTGCATGCAAAATAAAGCAATAATTTGTTCTTCCTTTTGTTTAATAAAATCTATGTTACTATAGCAAAATATCCACATGAAGATTTAACTTTCTTTTGAAGAGTTTCTCTCTTCCCTTGGAAGTCATCTTGCATCAGGTGTGGGAGATAGATAACGGCAAGGAAAATTTGGCTTCTACCCTCAAGTGAAGCTAAATGTGTCCCACTGCATGTAAAATCTTGTGTAACAATGCATTTATTGGTTTTCATCCAGAAATCTTTCCTACTGTTGCTAGCATTCTCCCCCCAGCTGAGACTCTGGCTTCCATGCAGCTATCACACCAAGCTGTTCTTCCAGCCTTGAAGAATTCCTTGAAAAATGGATTTAGGATGCCCACAAGTCTGCCTGGCTGTTGGAGCTTCCTATCAGGCCTCCAGTGCTGCAGCCTGTGAAATAGCTGTTATTCAGACTAATGAACAACGCTTGTGCAAGCACTGGTGGGTAAAAAGTGGCCATGAATAAATTTAGGATGGAAATTAAACATATATTTCTAAGCCTCAAAAAAAGCATGGTTCTGCAAAAGCCTTTTGTTGTAGCAGTGGTAGCTAAATCCTGAAATACTTCAATTAACAATAAAAAATTCAATCAGTTTATGCTCTCCCTGCAAAACAAGAGACCAAACCAGGATTTTTCCCCCACTGTGTTGCCCAGCCCAAGCTCCAACCCAAGCACATCAGCACATCGCTCAGTGGGAGCTACAAAGCACACGGCAAAATGACGCACATGTTAAAGCCTTGTTGCATGAGGACACAGGTGTGACGATCACATCCTGGTGTTTCAAGTAAGGACCCTGAGTTAAGTTAAACAGCAGAGATACCTCTCTGGAAATGCCAGGGGCTGTGGTTTCAGCAGGATGAGGGGAGCAGCAGTGGGGCTACCCATGAGGCTGAGATGCCCACACGTCCCACTGCAGGACGCCTGCTGCCAAGGGAACTGTGAGATGGCATGGGATTAAAACATCCTGGGATTTGTTACAGAACAATCTTCAGAAGTTTCTGAGCATTCATTAAGATTTTTTCAACATCTAGTGCTGTGATTTGCCTGTTGCATTTGTCTTGAATGTATCTTTCAGAATTTTCTTGTCACCTTACATGCCAATAATAAATAAATAGGCCTCTTTTACCTAGATTTGGTTTAAACAGCACAGTGTGGCATTTCCCTGCAACACAGCAGTTGAAAAGATGGTGCCTACCTAAAATATTTTACAAGTGATGGGTAAATCAGATGGAGAAGTACAAGAGACCACAAGCTGAAATGATGCTTCCAGCCACAGTGTTGGGCAGAGGTCTCTGCTCAGCTGCAGCCTGACCACTGTCAAGTTTTGCTGCTGGAACCGCAATAGCAGAAGGTTTTAAGAAGGGATTAACCACCAGAGCATCTTTATTCTGCATCCTTTTGTGCTTTTGTGCTTTCTCTGCTGGCTCAAAGCCAGCAGGTAAGTAGCCTGTATTATTGTCAGAGGTTTTCTTGCTGTTACTGATGATCTGCAGCAGCACAATGGGAGCAGGCGGAGCCTTGCAGAGTATAGGTCCAAAGAAACAAAACTAGGAAAATCAGTGTTTGCTAATGGAGGAAAGAAAATCATCTGCACTGAAAGGAACTGACTCATGGAATGGGGTCTGTGGTTCCTGCCTTGGCTCCTGTAGGCAATCACCTATGTTTAAAAAGAAGGAAATAAATATAAGAGGATGGTAGAATGCTGCTCTATGAATTAGGGTAAGTACTCTGCCCATTCTCGGATGTTTCGGTTTCACCTGCAGAGTCTGCTTAAGTCAAAGCAGTTTGTGTGATGTATTTTCATTTTATAACCAAATAGCTGAAAGTTACCTTTGTGTCCCTTTCAGGTGTGCAATGGCTGTGAGCTAACCCATGTCTAAAGCAGCACCAAGGGGAAGAGGTAAAATACTGTTCCTAATTTGTGGCAATGGAGAAAAAAGGTCCTTTCTTTCTTTTTTATTACTGTCAATGCATGGAGCTCATGTGAATGGACTACTCAGGATGGGGTGCCTAGTTCTTATTCAGTAGTGTGCACTATACAGGATTATTGATTTCTTCTCCGCTTGGAGATAAAAAACAGAATAAGCAGGAAACAGTTTTCACACTTGACCTCATGCATGTTCAGCCCTGAATTATTTCCAAGCATTTCTTCCTGCATCCATTTTTAACCTTTAGATACCGCTGTCTTTACACACTCAGCAAGGGCACTCCACACACAGTTATCTCCTCCCAACCAGCAGTTAATTGGGCTTTCCAAAATGCACTGCCTTCAACCCCAAATTATTAAATGAATGGTGGTTTTTGAAGAAATCATTAATCATTTTACTTCTGCTTGTCTTCTTGATTTTATATGGTTTTCTACACCCCCATTCTTGTTATACTAAGCAGCAGTTTTAAATTATGCTTATTTTTTCATCGTCTGTTATTAAAATAGGAGTAATGATGGTGCTGACATGTCTCTGGAAGAGGAAAATGATTCATTAGAGCATACATCAATAATCACTTGTCTTTCTCTTACTGCAATTTAGTAGTAAAGGTTTTAGCAACTCTAGAAATAAAAGCCTATTGAAAAAATAGCAGCCCTCTTTTATTGAGAAGAGCACTTACACTACAAATTTATTTTAAAATCTACAGTGTTCTTACTTGCTCTTTTATTTCAAAATCAGTTATTTTATATAAAAGCAATTTTCCTTTCTCACATAGTTCATATACAACTGTCTTATATAGCATAGAATTATTCCTATAAATAGAGAGATTGTTTCAAATGCCCTCTTTCTGTTTTGTTTTGGTGGTTTTGGAGGGTCCCATTATTACTTGTTCACAGTATCAAATGAACACATGTGATGTAGACAATCCCCCAGGGCATCAAACCACATGTTTCTTGAATTATACTCAAATGTGGGTTCAGCCTTGTACATGCACATACTGATAACTTGTCACCCACTATTGCTCCCGTCACGTTTAGAAGCTCTCGGTCAACCAGCCCTGGCCGAAGTGCAGCAGTAGTCATCTTATCCTCCCAGAAAAGGATTTATAATCCAAGGTCAATATAATTGGAAGCAGTTCTGAAGTGTTTTGCCATCATCTTTTCCACTTGCAGCAAACATATTTGAAATGTTAAGATGGAAATGTAAAAGCCCAAAATCATAAAAAAAGAGAAAACAATGTGATGGATAAACTTTACAAACATAAGTACACAAACTGCTGGGATCAGTGTATGTCATTTAATGTCAAACCTCATTTTGTGTTCTAAGATACAACAAAAAGTTAAGGAACAATGGCAACATTTTTTGGCAGCTTTACTTTCAGCCTTGCATTATTTTTAATGAGCATTTTTCCTAGGTTGATTCTTTAACTCCTCAATTATTTTAATCCAGCTGGCCCCATCACTAGCAGATATTTACAAAAGAAACATGGATTTGCTGCACATAAAGGAGCTGGTGTTTTAGGCAAGTAAATAACTCCATCTAGTTCCTATTGGGTTTTTGTTGGTGTCATATTTCCGTGAGCAACAGGACATTTTTAAAATATAAAACAACAATTGAATTGTCACAGTATGGGTGGCATTTCAGTTCTGCACCACTTCCTCACTGGACCAGAAGATAAAAGGTTGAAATATTAAGGGACATGGATCCAGACATGCTTCATCTGTTAGCATCCCAGCATGGCACCAGAAACAGGCTTCTGAGAAAGAAACATTAAGTTGAAGTTCCCAGGGATGTTAACCCTTGTGTCGATTTTCTTTACATTCATCCCACAAGTTCCTTTCCTCAGAAAATGGGGGTAACACCATTGTGGAAGCAAACACCTGGCATTTGGAATTATGTTGGCAAATTGGCATCGAAAAGTGTGAGTTGTCTGCTGAGCACCTCCATGTCTCACCAAGGGTTAATTCAGTGGGACTCCTCAAAAAATCTCAGCTTTGCAACCCAACCCTTGCATGTCCAAGCTTTTTGATGCCATCCTTTTTTTCTATTATTTTTATTTTTCCCCTAGGGCTTCTGTTGCAGCCAAAACCCCAGAGCTTCTCTGTAGCCCTTCGCTGGCTCTCTCCCTGTTGGATTTCATCTGACAGTTACAGGACATCTCCTCACTTGTATCTCTGACTTCACCTTACTGTAGCAAAGACAAAACTATTTCCAGCTTTACACTTCTACTTCCAACCCCTTTTCTTTTCCTGGAAAGCTTTCTTGACTGAGGTGCCTGACCTGTGAATTTACCCCAAGAGGTATTTGAAATTTATTTAGAACATGTAATTGAGAGGAATGAGGGTATTTGCCAGTTTGCTTGGGAGTATGTGAAGCCTGAAGCCAGCTCATGAAGATGAAACCGATCCCCTCTGTGTGGTCTGGCATAGCCCAAAATTCTGACACTTCTCATTTTCCTAATGGAAAGGCAGCCCAGATTATTCAGGCATTGCTCATTGCCTGTATCCCCATTGTGTAAGGATATTATGTTGTTTCTGAGAAGGTCCTATTTGCATTCCAATATGAATTAGTCTCCTCTTCAAAGCCACAGTAAAGTCCTGTTACTAAATGTTTTAAGATAAAAGAGGAATGAGGAAATTAAATGGAACGGAAATGTAATGTGAATATAGCCTTTCAACTTCTTGAGAATCTTAAGTAAAATGTAAAATGCTTTTTGAAAAGGTCATGTAGTAGAAACTGTCAGTTTTAATAAGGCATCCCTCTCCTCTGTTGAGGCAAGAGTGTCCATACACAACAACCTCCGACCAGAAGTAGACAAAGCAAAAACCTCTGGTTTATTTAAATACGATTGGAAATCATGAGAAAATATACTCTCATGGAGCAGGCAATTTATCGTTTAAATAAAATCATATAATGGGAAGGTCACACTCAGTTTCAGCAAGGCTGAATGACAAGAATGAAAAAGAAGCTGAGTTTTGTGAACTGAATTTTCAGAGCGGTGCCTGGGCAACAGTTTTGTAGCACTTCATGTTTTTCATGCACAGAGAAAATTCATCTCAGCAGCACAGAGTGGAGCACCTGCAATCTGAATTTTTGAGCTTCTATTTGCAATGGTGATCAGGTACTTGCACAAAACTCATCATCAATTCAGTGGTTCCTGAAGAGCCATGTTAATTAGAAAAGCCTGGTCTCAGTCAGTAACAGCAGAGGTCACAGCTCCCATGCAGACTGCCCCACCAGACTCTGCAAGGTTTAATTGATGAGTTTACACAGGCTCGACTGAATTTTGCCCATAACATTTAACTTGTTTGTCCTTCTCTTAGCCTGTTTACTAACAGGTCTTTGTGCAATAAATATAGTTGCCCATTTTCTTTGCAGCTTGGCTTTCCTTACTCCATTCATTTGCAAAAGCCATCTAACTACTGCAAGTATAAATTAAAAATAAAATCTGTTTTCTTGACTCACTCTTGTTATTTGTGCGAAGACAATTCATATGAATAAAATTATATCACTCCAACCTAATGATTGACTGAATCCCTCAATGTGTTTCTATTATTTATTAACAAATCTTAAAAAGTCATCTCAATATGAAAAAGAAAGTGAATGTGTGGATTGATCAAGTTATTTTTCTTTGCCTGCAAACATGGTTATTGAGCTCCATTATACTCCAAATAATACATAAACCCTCACTACAAAGTTTCCAATAGTGTCAATAATACAACTAATTACTTTTATTGCCAGAGTTATTGTGCCCCTTGAGCACCTTTTTGCACCTACTGCCAGTGCTATCAGCGAAGAGGGAAGAATGAGAACACATTTCTTCAGTAGGACAGAAAAGGAATGAGGAAGGATTATCTGAGAAAAAAAAATAACTTGGGTATGTAAAAAAGCTTTCTGTTTGGGCTGCTGAGGTGAACCAGATATGACTCCTTGCCTACAGACAAGACAAAACTTCTGCAGATTTCAGTGGGTCCAGTTTCACTTCAGAAATAGAAACACAATACAAGTAAAAAGAGCATTTCCAGAGGATTTTAAAATAAGTGCATAGCGTACAGAATGCAGTTAATAACAACAGAACAAAAAAATACAACTGCTTCTCTGTATTATTTAAAGAGAGATTCAACTTCTCTTACTCTCATAGTTTTATTCCAGTTGAAGTGTTATTCTTCAATGAAAATCAGTTTTGAAAGAACCTCATGTCTTTGGGTCCTTGTCAGACACAGACCCAAGTCATGATGCAGAGCCCTAGATAAGGTTTTAAAGTGATTGCTCTGTCAAAAGGTAGTATTATGGTTGTTTTAGTCTTTCTGTCTATTTTTAAAGACCTTGTTTTATGAACTGAGCATGGGATCCCTGCAGACGTAATGAACAAAATACATTCTCAAGATTACATATTATTGTCATCATCTAGCTGTCATCTTGTTGGCTATTTTGTATGTTCAGTCATTCTTTTCTTTCTCTAGTTTCTTGGATGAGGCATTTTTCAGTGTAGCAGGCAAGCAAAACCACCAACTTTCTCCCTGGCTAATGGGTAGCAATGGTAGTCAGGCATAGGAAGCCTCCGATTTTAAGGAATCAAAAATATCCTATGTTCTCAACTGCGATGCTATTGTACTCTGGTTTCTGGTTAAAAGTGGACAGAAGGGTAGCAACAAGGCTAAGAAAGGGCTGGGAAATGCTTACAGCAACTGCCTTCTGCCAAATACTTCACAAATAATAAAGGGAGACATAAAGATATGATGGCTTCTTCTTTCAGTGTTCAATAACTCTCACTTCCAGCTTTTGCAGTGCTTCTGATGGCTGCACCACAAGAGGTTTCTGCAGCCACAGTACCACCCCTGAACACCAAAGGCTTGCATCTGCTGGCTGCATGGCATGAGCAGGACTCAGACTCACCCAGGTTCCTCTAAGACATCAACCCTAAATACGTTTATCTCTGAATAGAAAATTTAAAAAAAAATTCTACAGTGGAAATCTATGTTCTCTGTCACTTTTGAAGTGACAATTTAAGAAAATAGTTATTGCCTGTTATGAGATTTCTGTTTCCCTGTGATTATTTCTGAGAGTCTATGTAATTGTACAATTAATCCAATTAACTAATCTTTTCCACAATAGCCTTATCACATGGCTCTGTGTTTGTGGGTGGGCAGCTGCTGCCACAGCCTGCTGGGACAGGTCTCAGAATTACAGCAGAGAGAAAGAATTATATTCATACATCATCCACTTCTACCCTGGGGTATAATAAATAAGAGTTCCTGTGATAACCAATTGTCTGGCTCAGCCAGAAGAATAGAACATGTGAAACCCTCACAATTCTGTTGCTCACCTAAGAGATGGTAGAAATTGCTGCTAGCCCCTCAGTTAACAAGGATCCACAACCACTCAATCCTTGGCATTAATTTTTCCTTATCCTTCACAGTATTTTTTTCATCTCTGACTGACTTCATGCTGAGAAAATCCCTTCCCTTTTGCTTTTTTCACAGGTATACTTAACTTCTGGGATTCCAGTTTGGTCAGGGCAGATATCTGTTTTATCATTAAAAGGTGGAGTAAAACCTCCCTGTCTGTGTGCTGGGAGACCAGGACATTTCTCTCATGTAATACAGTGACCAGAGCTACACTGGCGGAGACAGAGCTTCTTTCAGTGGTGCTAGGACGACTTAAACTTACCTAAATTTAGTATCCCAGTACTCTCTGCAGCAGAGGAATCCTTTCAATATCAGGAGGGGTTGTTCAGACAGCACAGGGAGGACACCAGACATGTCTGCTGGGTAAAAGCAGCACAGCCAGGCCAAATATGTCCTGACGATCTCAGCAAACAGCAAAACCTCAAGCCTTCACCTTCAGTTTGATTGCCCACACCAAACATCCACCACTGTTTCACACACCAGCAGGCACCGGATGTGATCCTGTGGGCCTGGCAGAAGCACGAGACTTACAGACATGTGAGCCTTAGGGAAAAATAGGGAAGATCTGGATGGAAGCCCACATCAACAAAAGCAGTCTGACTTTAGCGTTTTAAAATATATGCATTCTCCCCTGAGTTTTCCATTTCCCTTTTTAGCTGTGATCTTCAAGCTTAGAGGTCTTTCCATCTCTCAGCTACCTGAGACTAATCCAGAGATTCTCATGCTGGAGTCTAACACCACTATTTGGTACTTTAGAAAATGGCATTAGCATTTATTAGCATGCATTAGCCTTAATAAAAAGCTACAATATATTTGCTGTTTTGTTCCTTCAGACATGATCCACTGGTCTAAAACAATTTTTGAAACTCCCATAGCAAAACTATAATACAAAGGTCACACTGCAGTGAGCAAATTAGAAGCATGCTCATATTTTTACATAAAATGCATATGCAAAGAGGTAGATATCCATCTTGCCACTGAAAACCTATAATTTGGTGTGCTTCTCTCATAATTCATGTGGGAATTTAGAAAGTGTGCAATACAGATTTCAAAATACATCACTGAACTGAAAGAAAACACTGACATACAAAGACAAAAAATAGTAATCTGGAAACTGAGCCAAAAAAAAATCCCCAGACATTGTTTATGTAATCATTGCCTCTTTTTTTTTTCTTACACAAAGGAGAATGTCCCATTTTTTGCCTGTACAGATGTAACATTTTGTAGTACAAATGCCACTGGATGAAATACCTATGTGAGCTTTAAATTGCACATGTTTGCACCTTATAACAACAAAACATGGATTCTGTTCATAGCTTAAGACAGTTCAAGGTGAGAGCTGCACCTCTCAGTTCTAAATAAACTCTATGGAAATCTGGACATGTTAGAAATGGATTCATTCTCCCATGTTCTGTTCTCTGGTTTCATGGGAGATGCCCTAGGGGATCCTAACTACCTGCACACCATGACCTCAAAGTATGAGCACTGACATCAGCCCTGTCAGCCCAGCTCAGGTGCCTCAGATGCTTCAGGGCATCAGAGATAAGTTGTACATCTGTGTTTAGAATACCTTAACAGACCACTCCTTAAGTGGTGTGTGGAGGGGGATTCATCAGGCACCCACACATCACCTGACCCACTTCAGATGTCCAGATCCCATAAGGGGCTGGGATGCTCATCAATATCCCAGATAGGTACACAGGGTGGGCAGGCAGAATTCACACTTATGGAAGACTGCTCTTTCTGAAAGAGACTCTGGAGATTAACACACCTAAAATGACTCTACAGCTTTGTGTTTATCCAAGGCAGTTCCCCCAGAATTCTCCAAGGCCTGTAACACAGGCTTGACACAAATTACATACAGAAGCAGAGACAGACAGAAGCACAGACAGACATTTTAATTGAATTTAACCTCCATGGTCAGCCCTCCAAAAATAGAAAAATAACTTTTTTAAAGATCATGTGAAACAGTCAAGAGTCTTTTGTGTTAATTAAAAGAAAAAATAATAAAAAAAAACAGATTTAATAATATTTTTCAAGCTGTGGTTCACAGGTAAGCCAGAAAATTCTCACAGATTTGCCATGCCTTAAACACAAAATTATCGTCCCTACTTTAAAGACCTGAAGCGAGACATGAGAAATACCCACAGTCTTTCTGCGCAGGGTACAAAGCTAAGACAGATAAAGTTGAGCAGGACATCTTCCTCACCCAGGGCTTCTCTTAACCAGAAAGAAGAAAAAGAGGCATCATTTATCATGAAAACACATGTTCAAAAATGCAACTAAAGATCAGCCTGAGACCCCTGTCCACAAGGGTAAAGGTTAAAGGGAAAAGGGGAAGGAAAGGGAAAGCAAGGCAAGACAAAGCCAGGCAAAAGGCAAGGTGAAATATCAAGACTTTAATTTCACTTTAATGTTATGATAATGACACATCCAGAATAATAGCTCATAAAAGATAAAGAAATAAAAAAGCTTTTTATTACTTATGGGGATTTTTCCTTTAAAATTTCTGGCTTCTAACTCAAGATCACTTACAGGAGTGTGATTTGTGAATTCTGAACATTTGGGGTCAGCTGTATTAAAATACATATGGAACAACAGTAATGAAGGATGACCAGAAGAGTGTAATGTGTCTTAGGTTTTACACCTGATGAATTTCCCTCAAAGACAAAAACATTAAAGGGAACGTCACTGGTAGTAAAAAACTGAGCATTTGGATGCCTGCCATGCCCAATTCCCCATTGACACTAAAGTGCCTGAGATAATGCAGAACAGCACCCCACAAGACTTGCTTTAGTTCTCTTTCACTGCATGTAAATGTTTCTCTTTCCTCCTATGGCAACCACTTAAAAAGCTGAGTGGTTATCTTACCCAAGTGTTTCAAATATGTAAGGTTGGGAAGTTGTTATAAATATGTTCTGTTTCATAGGATCATGGAATCACAGAATGATTTGGGCTGAAAGGGACCTTAAAGATTACCCAAATCCAGTTCCCCTGCCATGGGCAGAGTCACTTTCCCTTAGACCAGGTTGTTCAAAGCCTCATCTAAACTGGCCTTGAACGCTTCCAGGCATGGGGTGGATACAATACCTTTGGGGAGGATTCCCAACGCTGAAATGGACAAACAGTTTCTGTCCATTAATATGTAAAATCCCATCTTCCTCTCTTAAAGATGAATAAATGGCAATATAATCTGATCTAATGACTTCTTTCTGACCAAAGGGGCATGGAAGCAGATTTTCCAGTCACTGGGTCCAAAACATCACCATAATGACTCTGCCACCCTGGACACCATAAATGTTCTTGCAAGGGCTGGACGTGGTCTCAGTGATGATATGAGCTGTTAGGTGGTGTCAACTCATCCAACAAAGAGCAAAACAGGAAATAGCAGCTATTCAAGAGACTCCAAGCTGTAATTTCAGAGTTCTGTAGCGTAAGAAGCCATCACACTCACTCATTTAGTTCCTCCTTAAGAACAGAACTTCTAGGCAGGATCAGACCAATCTTATACAAAGTCCAGAGCCTTGAGCTCACCTCCTAGTCACACCTGGCAATGCTTCACTTTTACACAGGAGAGAGAAGTACATGCCTTGAAGCTCCAGTCCAGAAACAACAGAATGTTCTTGAACCCATGTGTTTCCCCTAGGGTGTGTGTGGACCAAATGGACTGAATCCCTCACAGAACACGATATTCTGTACTGATACATTATCTGTCTTCCCACTCTGGGGAGCGGGTCATTTGCTACTGATAACTTCAGAAGTTATCCAAGTCACTTGGAATGAGTAACTTGTTCAGGTAATTGAATAGTCCATGTTATCAAAATGTAAGGACCATTGCCTAAAGGCATTCTATACTTTTAAATGACTTTAAAGTGATTGCTTACATTTGACAGTAAATAGCTGCTGTTGAGAGAAATTTTTCTCACACAAAACAGTAAACTCCTGTTTCCACAGGATGCAGTATTCTATGAGCCTAACATTAGTACAAAATGACCCAAAAATTAACTGTTGCCTAGGTAGCAATGATAAAGATCTGATTGCAAGTGTGTTGTGCAAACAGACAGGACACTCAGAGATGCTGCATAAAGACATATTTTTGAAAACACATTTTCTAAAAATTAAAACAACTGTTGGCATAGCTCATAATTTTAAGTGTGGTTCAAAAGTGCTCTAAAATTAAAGTTTGGAAAAATCTTCTGGGCAAGAAACCCCTTGCTTTGAAAAAAGGGTTAAGCATTTATATTTAATAAAAAAATTAAAATAATCAATGCTTAAAGATTGGATGCCTAAAGAATGGATTAAAGGAAATGCCACAAATATGGATAAGGAAATCAGTCAATACTGATAAATGCACTAAAAGCCAGTCAAAACAGAAGAAAACCAGCATCCTTTCAAATAAGATACAAATGGCAAAAATGGAAAGCAATGGTATAAAATATCCATTTTATATCCTATTCCACATTTAAATCAGACAAGAAGAGGTATCAGGCCTATTTGATGCTGATGGAAAATGCTGCTATTGACATATGCATTCCTCAGCACCCATGGCTGGTGGGGAAGTATTTGATGAAGTTCACATTTTATGTTGCACAAAGACATATAATCTATATCTGAAAAGGAAGTAGGGATGGACCTTCTTGAAACTATTGTTTCATTTTGGACTGATATTGGAAAGTAGTGACATTTGCAGTGGCAGTTCAGAATATCAAAATGCAAGTCAAAAAGTTATATAGATATCCTGAAAAATGCTAGTAGTAGTATTGCTTCAGGGACTTGGTAAAGCTAGTGAAACTCATGAGCGCAATTAGTGTAATTACAACTCTTAAGTGAGTGCAGGTGAGTTACAAGCTGGTTTAACTGATGTGAAAACAGAAAACAACAAACTAAAAGCCTGACTTAAACCATGGCTAACAGTGGGTTCTGCCAATAAGAATTTAAAGGCTGAGTAGGAGGTGTAAAATTTTTCAAGACATGAGTAAAAATTTAGAAAAATTTTATGTACCTACCTATCACACATTTTTAATGCGTGAGGGGTTTTTGATTTACCAGTGCTTTCCAAGTTGCCCAAATGTGCTGAATCCTTAGTTTAAACCTATAAACTCCTCTCCATCCATGGACATAGATTAGGAATAGAGATTGGAGTTCTGGGAACTATGACCTTGAGACAAGACATCCTCATACCTAAGTCAGAAAGAAGAGGCCCTTATCAGGTATTCTAGGAGGTGTCTAACATGGGAGACCTTGAGAGGTGGACCATGGTGCATGCATATATACATTTTACCATATGGCGAGCAATGAAAAACACTTCCAGGTGGAGGTACATGTGATTGGGTGCAGCATCCATGTGAGGTGCCTCTGCTTATTCTAATCAGAATCGTGTCATGCCCTTCTCAATATTTTCTCCTAAAATCTTCACACACCTAGTTATTGAGGCAGGTCAGGAAGGATAATAAGGTTCAAGAGAGGAATTTTGAAGATAAGAAATGATTCAAGGGTCTGAAAGACAACATAAAAAAATTTGAGTGAGAAAATGTAGTGTTGAAGTGGGGCTCTAATTTTTTGTTTGTGAGGTGCTGGTTTAAATTACACTGTAATATGTTTTGACTGTAAGGCATTGCTTCTGATGGACATATCCCTCAAGAGATCCAAACCGGGTGGTTTGCTTCAACTCAGCTCTCAATAAGAGTGCAATCAGTCTCTAAACTCCACTGCTTCTACCACCACAAATTGCAGACTCCATCAGGAGATCAACAATTTATCTGTCACAGAAAAGTGGCATCTTACTGCTAAAGCAAGCTTGTCAGATCAGCACTGAAAAACCTGTCCTTCCGCTCCCCGTGCTGCACCTGCTCTGTGGATAATGAAAGGACTTCAGCCTCCAGGACTGTCAGACTGACATCTTTGACAAGGTCTGAATCCTGTGGCAGTGAGGAAACTGTCTGGGTATTGATTTTTTTGTCTTTTCTTGTTGTTTTGTTTGTTTGTGGTTTGTTGTTTGTTTTTTTTTAGGAAATGTTTATGGCTACAATTGACGGCCCAGCCCCACAAACAGCACATTGTCCTTACCTGTAATCCACCTTTCTGCTCCTCAGAAATGACACAGACTGCCTGAGATGCACTTGTACATGTGCTAACTGTTTTGCTGACTTCCTCCCAGCATTAAAATCCTTTGCCTCAGCCAGTGCAACACATTTTGCCACAGAACTGACAGATGTCACCTTGTGCTGTTGATAGCAGCCAGTACATCACCACAAAATTTTCCTCCCTGAATCCATGACTTTGCCATTTCACTCTGTCCACGCCACTTTTGAGCAGCTCTGCTGTGTCAGCCAGAGGTCATATAAGCCTTCCTCTTCTGAAGCCCGTTCTTCCTCCTCCCTCCCTCACCACAAGCAGGTCCTGGGGAAATGCTTGGCCTGCTATCTCTCATGCATCTCAACATTTTTGCGGTCTCTTTAAGGTCTCTTGAGTGTGGATATTAAAATTGCAGGATTTGAGGAAAGGGACCATCTCTTTGTTCTGTATTTGTGTAACACACAGTGACACAGAAATGCCTCTTGTTTCTAGCTGCTTTGGTAATACAAATCAATGGCTACCTAATTACCCTGCTTTCTTCCCTGCGTCGACAGCAATTTCAGTCAGTTGAATTTTGTAACAAAGGAGTTAAGAATGGGCACCATACTAAGTCTATTTCTTTTGCCCTCTGGTGACTGAGGCATGGGTCCTTAAAGAGCTAATGGCACTGTGAAGTCAAAACCCAGAGTTGTCTGCTCCTTCTCCAGATCCTTGGGGTGAGCGGGGAATGTTTCTCTTCCCCTTCTGTGACTTATTTTTCCCAGAACAGGGTCAACCTCATTTTCCTGCTGCAGACCTCTAGAAAGTTGCTCTGGGTCTCTCCCCCTTCACTCTCCCCCTGGGGTAGGCAATTCCTGCTGGTGCCACCAGCCGTGTCCTAGGCAAAGGTCACTCATGTGCTGCACTCCTAGCACTGGCTGCGCTGCCTTGCTACAGCTATTAGATGTTCTGCCACATTACACTTTTAAAAATGTGCAACTTCTGTTTTGATCTTGGCAGCCTGAGACGCTGATTTAAATGCCTCCTACCTCCTTTCCTGAGTCAACGCTTCAGCATCACTGCTAAGAAGCACAGCTGGCTGACAGCTCTTCAGGAGTCAGCCTCCTGAAACAAGTCCCAGAGAGAGGGAAATATGGCATCATGCCCTGCTTGCTTTTAAGAGCTGAAAAACACAGGAGCTCAAATGAGTATTTCTTCAAAGTTTTCCCTTTATAAATTATCAGCTTTCTGAATATGGTAGGAGTCCTTGATGCTGTTCTTATCCATACAGTTACCTTCCAACCAGTACCAGCTCACCTGTGCTGTTTGCTGGATGTTTTTGTGGTAGGCATTTGGGTTCAGGTACTTCCCTCTTGTAACATGGATGAGGGGTCTGTGGTTCTTCCTGGGGCAGCCCTCCTAAAAGGGTTTCTCTTTTCAAGGAGCTCAACAGCTCCCTAGAGGAGAAGCCTGCACCAGTACTGAACAAAACATCAATCACGATTCAGCTCAAAGTTCTCATGTAAACCAGACTGCCTTTTCAAAGGCACATTCAACCTTAATTTTTATTGCTCCTAGTTGAAACTGAAGTAAAAGAGTCCATGAATCAGCAAACTGATTGCCTTTTGTATTAGCTGGGGATGTTTAGTATGAGGGCAAAACTAAATAAATATTGAGATTAGTGCTCTCAGGGGTAGGTACTTTCAGCAGATGTTTTGGATAGAACTTGCATGTGAATTGATGGCAAGCAAGGTAAATTAGTAAGGAAGCATGTGTAATATGACATAGACTGCAGTTAAGAAGTTATTTTAAGTAAGAATCGAGATCAAAAGAAGCTAAGTGGTCACAAAATAATTAATACAAAGCTGTTTCTTTTTTTCTTCAGATGAAATTAATGGGAACTTGAGATCTTGAGGTATTAAGATACTCTTTCAGTTGGACCTGACATCTCAAATACCCTGGAGAATAAGACTCCTATTCCTACAGAAAACTCCTACAGAGCTGTGTTTCTTTCATTTGACATTGTCTGTTGTCTTTTTTAAACACGAGTTTATTTACCCCAGTCTGTTATTTCTGATGAGACTTGAGAAATGACACTAAAATCACCACACAGTTGATGTGGAGGCCAATGCACAGTGCTAGGCAGCAGCAGTACTGAGCAGCTGTATGGACAGCTTCTCCCACAGACTCAGAATACAGTTGCAGAAAAGGCCATCCTTGAACCTTCAGCTGGGAATTTGGCCTGCAAAGGAAAATGTCCATACATACTGACAGATATGAAAATTAACAAGGGTCTTGGCCCAGTGGCTTCCTTGTGGCATGGCAAAACCTCTGATAAAACCAGACACGCTAAATACTATTTCCTTTTTGTAATGCAATAAGCTTTACCTAGGGGAACCCAGGTTGTGGTACTAGCTTTTCAGTTTTAGGTAAAATTTACATTCTTAGAAATATATGAGTTGTCACACAGAACTAAACCAAAACCCTATTTCATCTGCTGGCTTGTCCCTGACAATAGCCAGGAAGCAATATATCCCTAGGAGGTATAGGTGCAGCATAACTTCTCCTACTAAGTCAGCAGGAACCCTTTCTTGCACAAGCAGTCATTTAGTGCCTGACAAGGCTTGCTAGGTACCTTTCTCAAGGAGTCTTCTCTGAATTGCAGCAATTTACCTGACTAGACTTTTCATTATGTAGTAAGTTTGCCATGCATATGTGCGCTGCGCACTTTTTAAAAGCTGCATATTTTACAGCTACAGCTCATAATTTGACAAGGCTTTTGGCTTGGACAAATGAAACCAATTCCCCACAAAACAGGCATAGTTGCTTCTTTTCAGAAAATGCTCTTTCCCTGCCAAATTCCACTCACAGCCTCAAGCCTTTTCACATCTCATATAATTTCATATACAGCCACTTAAAACTTGGACTCTTTTTAAATCACTCCGAACTTGAAAATGCCTCATCAATTTTGCCTGTCTCTCTCACTCCATAAATGAAAAGAAAAATAAATTAAAATAAAATAAATGTTTGAATAATTTTTACTTTTACCTGCTTGATTCTGCAGAGGAACACTTACATAAGCCCTTAGCAATGGTCCACAGGGTTCTTAAAGGGGTTTCTAGAAACAGAAGCATTTGAAAATTTTCAGTAATCAAAAAACAAGGTCAAAATTAAGTCTTTGGTAACTTTAACAAATGGGGTTAACATCTCTGTCTTAATTGATGGAAGGGCCCAGAGATGTAGACTGGAAGGTAGAAAAGTAAATGGTCAAGTGTGATGTGCTGTGGTTGGTTTCTATGCCTTAATGCTGATAAATCAATGCACCCTTTGTGAAAGATGACTACTTACCCTGGGAGATTTATCTGTTACTGTGCACTGATAGTCTATGACTCTGGTTCTTGTAATTGTAAGCTTGATTTGCTGAAGATAAAGGTGTGTTGAAAGCCAGGAAAATTAGACTTACTTTTATTATGATGTTGAATCAAATTGACTGACAGAATTATGAAATCTTTGAAATGAAGACTGTAGGGACACATAAACGTAATGTGCCTAAATCTTCATTGCATTTGACTGTTTTTTGAAGATCATAAAAATAAATTATCTGTGGCCCATTATATACTAAATTGATTCCACCTAAGTCTTTGTCAAAATGCTATCTCAAAGAGAGATTGAGCCAGCAGTGTCTGAGCCATAGCCCTCTATATCTTATCAAGGCCATGATTAAGTACAGTGGCTATTCATCATTTTAAAGGCAGAACAGTAAATCAGAGAATGTCATCTTCATTTGAGTAAAACTTCCAGTCACTTCAACCTAAGATTGCTTATAAATTTGCCAAATGTAGCCCTTGGACAAAACAACCTACCAGCCCCAGAAAAGTTACAGAGCATAAAAATATGAGTCATATAGCATAAGAACTACTGTTCTTAAGTGCTTAATGGCTTTTTGCCATCAAGTAGATATTTAGTAGTACAGACTAGAGGGGAAGAACACTCTGATTACACTGATTAAAATGAAAATTTTTGTATTCTCAGCATCAAACAGGAAAATACTGAGACATTGAAGAGATGTAACTCACAGCATCCTCCATACCTATAATGAGGAAATGGAAAAATGAAATCTTTTTATGCAAGGAAAAATCATTGATGCTGCCCTTAAAAACTGAATGAATGGAAGTCAAGGCTCACCTAGCTAATGAAAAGCAGAAGTATGTCAAGTTTCTATCGGTTTGCTTTTTATCCTGTCTTTTATTTCACTGAATGTGTGTGAATTTGAATTGCCTGGTATTTGTCTGAATATCTTAATTTCTTATTTGACTATAAACATAGAGCTAGTGAAGATTTTAAAAAAAACTAACAAAAAAGCTACAAATATATTTTTGAAAAACTTTTCAGAATCTGGATCATTTTCTTCATCCAATTTAGAGCATAAACATACATTTCTCTCAGCTACCTGAACAAAATTCAAAAGAGGGGATTAGCTTGCCTCCAGAGGACAGCTACATGTTGATGGGTTCGTGAGGAGGCAGGAACTCCTTTAGTCAGCTTTATCACCAGAAAAATCATTGCATCCAATGACTCCTTACTGTTAACACTTATAGCTAATGTGATTAGACTTTCTTAACCTTCAAGTGAACTTGTCACCAGAACAGAGTAAAGACAAAGAAAAGCAATACAGAAATATAATGGAGATACTTTTGTTAAAACTACTGTTCTATTCCCAGGAGAGAATTAAGAAATGGATACACATTAATAACTATACTGGAAGAACTGGACAAAAGAAAACCTGCCTTTTAATTATTATGTTTTTTGTTAGCCATAGGTACATTTGGTCATGTGTTTTCAGGAACTGGACAATGCAGCCTGTTCTATTTTTGCACCATGAGGTAACTTGACATTCTTGATTATTGGGCATCACTCAATCTGGCCAAGTGAGAAATAAGAGGGGGTTTTTTTTGTTATTGAGTTTGCTGAGCCATGAAAAAGTGTCATGAAGATATTTTAACCTCAGTTTCAATGTGATTTTAGAGAAACTGAGTTGTCTGTTTTGGAAGCAAGTATGTACTGCTAATGTATCTTTTACAAATAGGATAATGCTGCAGGTAATTAAGTCAGTCACTGTTGTACAATCTAACTGATAACATTCTTCTCACTATTGACTTAACCCTGTGCAGATGAAGTTGAGAGGAAAGCCCGGTTGCAATATTAAGGCTCCAATTCACATTGAACTTTTCGTAACCCTCAATGAAATCTAATTGAAATTTTCAAATGTGTATTCCCCTCACACAGTAAATGCACTTTGCACTGCTGTGGAGTTAACTCCAGCATTGTTTTTAAATGCTCATTTAGACTGATGTAGTGATAGCAATTATTTTAAATTCCTGACCCATTTCAGCTTGTTTTTCTGTGGAGGCAGTCTAGCATGAACAGTCTAGATGGGATTCAACCCACCTAACTGCAGATATCTTTACACAAATATCTGTCTTATAATTTGGTATAATTTCTGTGAAATCAGCCTACTTAACAAAGGAGAAAATCCTGTAATTATAAGAAGCAAGAGAAAGGCTACTGCCAAAGTTCCTCCATTTGCAGGCCTCAGAGAAACCACACAGATGTAATTTGGCAAAAGTCCCAGGTGAGCAACTGGTATCCCAAACTGAGCATCTGTCATGGGTATAAATCTTCAGTAACTAAGGTGAGGGTAAACTTAGCCTTGGAAGACTCAGTTTTACAAAATAAATCTTTGCAATTCAATTAATCAACTGAGATTCTCTTTTTCATGAAGAAAAATTTAGAAATTCAGGATGCTGCCTATCTATAACAAAAGAATGATTCAGTTTCTGGGTTCTCAGGTTACCTAATGGTCTTACCTGAAGACAGCACTGTTATTCAAAATCTTACAGAGTATTTGCAAGATATTATGAAAGTAAATAATGGCGAGTGAGTGAAAATATTAAGAGAAGAAGATGGATACAAAGCTCATGTAAAAGAATAAATATTTCTATTTACTTGCAAAAAATCATTTGGAAACAAATACTGGACAAATTCCCAGGAAAACATAGCAACTAGTTATAGCTTCCCAAAAAACCTCTTTTGCTATTAACTCTTTCTGGCAGACTGTAGTTTCGGTGATATTCTGTACAAAAATTAAGACAACTACTGCAGTATGTCCCTAACAAGTTATTCTTACTTTCCTAGATGAAGGGGAAGATTAAACTCACCCAGTTTATATCCTCCAAGAATTAGCATCTCCTACAGGAAAGATATAGGAGAATCCAAAGTGATATTCATCCTAGCTATGGAAGGTTGTCTAGGCCCATTCCAGGGAAGGCAGCACATATGCTAGGCTGGGGACAGGAGGGTGCTTGAGGCCCATCTTTTCAACATCATCACATCTCACACAGGTTGATCATGACATTGCACTTTCAAACCACTGTCCAAAGAAGGAATGAGTTTCCTTCTTCAGAGCCTCTTTCCATCTACTGACTGCAAAAGGTGTTTAAATTTATGCATTAAACCCATAGATGGTGAAGATTAGTTGAAGAAATTGCATCCAGACTTAATCAAAATGAAGATACCCTGAGGGAGACAACCAGTGCTCTCAGCATGTTTCACCAGGGAAGTTCACCTTTCCACAGGGAGGGGCAAAATGAATGCCCCAAAGAACATTTGTTTACCTGCTGTAAAGAATTAACCTTTTTTATGTCTTTTCTTTTCTGTAATGGGACTCCTCTGTGGGTTGCTCAGCAGCAGCACTCAGGGAAGGCATGCAGTGATACTCAGCTCTCCATGTCAACTGCAAATTCCCAGTCAGCTTTCTAACATTATACTTGAGTAAGTTAAACCTAAGGGAACANTCAGCTTTCTAACATTATACTTGTGAATTGCACACACACCAAAGTCTTGTAAGTAAAATATTCTCATTCACTACCCCATTTCTTTTTTTTCTTTTTTTTTTTTTTATAATTATAATCTGATCAATACAAAATTACTATCATCACTACCTTTCAACTAGCCATCACTAGTTACAACTGCACGGAAATTTTTTAACATTAGATTTGGGCATGCAGACTACAGAAATAATGTTTTTCCGTAAGCTCTTGTTGGTGTCTATCATGGAAGAAAATCAGATCTGTAATTAGGTCTTCCATAAGAAAGCTGACAGCAACAACACAGTAATTTACGCACCTTAAAAATTTCTGAAGCACCTTGCTCAGATGGAACAAGATGGAGATCAGAATCCTTTCAGAGGAATTCTCATCTCACTTATGTCCCTTTCTCAACTCCACCAATTTGGATTTTTTATATCTTGTTCACACTAGAGTAAGTTAAACCTCAGGGAACATTAGTTCATTTGGGGAGGGATAGGAATTCTTGTGAGGATCCTTCTACCATTCATAGGCTAAAGTACAGTATCACAAAGAGCATATTCACTGACTGAAAAACAAGATAATCATATACTGAGAAAAAGGAAACAGAGGAAATGAACAAACAAAATTAGAATATAAAGCAGAGATTAGAGGCACAAATGCATACTCATAAGGGTGCTGAAATTTTGACAAATCAGAACATTGCAGTATGCGCTGCCATTTGCAACCAGAATTGGAATGAGGGAGAAAGGAAAGTATGCAGGAAAAAGCTCCATTCATCCTTGCTTTGAGTTTTCTGAAAAAAAAAGTTTATCTTTAATAGACAAATTTGACTAGTAGTTGCACAGATGCAACTGATGCAAGATGAAGCCCTCAAAAAACAGAGAGTAAAATAACAAAACAGCTTTTAATCTTCTGCTTGGATATAAAAGAAAAGCAGACATGGATCTAAAGCAGAAGAGTAAATACTTTTCTGCAAGGCTGCATGCATAGCCTCATGAAATGCCTTTTATAACTCTTAACAATTACTGCCTCTCTCCCACTGTTTACAAAGGTTGAGACATTAATCATCAACAGAACAACTGCCACTAATAATTCATTTGACTGTATTCCAGATAATAGTCAGTGGCAAGACAGTCATGGAGTTGTATGTATGAGAAGACACAGGAATATTTTCCTAGTTTCTAACCAGTTCAGAAAATCCCTAAAGACATATTTTAAAACCAAAGCAAAGCAAAGTAAAGCAGAGGGAGAATATATGAAATAAAAATTCTCAGAAGAAAGGTCTTTTCCATACACAGATCAATAACACCATTTGCAATGAAGTATGATGAAGTTTCAAAGAGTTATTACATAAGAAATCTTCCAAGGTACAAGCTATCTCAGGCAAATATTTTCCAATTTACTAACTATGATCAGACTTCTGAAGTCAATACCAGTTACTCAGTTTTGAAACTTTCTTCTTTAGTCTACATAGAGGTTAACATTTGGGCTGAAATCAATGAGAGAAACAAAAAACAGACTACAAAATTAAATTAATTTATAGTGTTCTAGAGTGCAAAATAAACCATTTCATGCGAAGATTCAAGTAAAATATGATTTGGGTCTGTTCTGGATTTACAGTCAGGCCCCTCCTAACATAGAAAACACAGTTCAGAAAGATGTGGGAAAAGCGGTGGAAGTCCGTAAGAATCTATTCAAAAAAGATCCAATCCTAAGCATTCTCCTGTCATTGGGAAACCCATTTCTCTAAGCAGGAACTGTTATATTATCTCAGTTAGTTGTTTCTAACTTTTTTAAGATGTATTCCTAAGGAGTTTTTCCAGTAGTTGCCTAAGCTTAAGTACCTCAGCACCAAACTTTTCAAAATGTAAGTGGGTAAAGTGAATTTAACTCAAGACAAATAATGGTCTTACCAAGAGTTCAAGTGACAATATGCACGTAATTTACAAATTGATATATAAAGCTTTCATGCTCCCTTTGGCTGAAGTAATAAGCCACAGAACTCACACAAGTTGAGGGTCTTTTGACAGTTAATTTATAAATGACAGCTCAGAACAAGCAACTAAGACTTCAGGTCCCTCAGTGCCAAAAAGTAGTTAGTTTGAATCTACATGTCTTTGTTTGCTGCTAAAGACAAGTTGAACTGCTTTATATACCTTGTAGAACATCACCCTTTCAGCATTGTGCAAATGAGCTTTCTTTGAAGACTTGCATAAGCGTATTAAAAACTAAAGCCAGACTCTGTCTCAGAGAAATTAAGTGAAATCTAGGGATAGAATTTGGCCTATATTTTTAATCACCTGCAAAATTAAAAATGCCATCTCTTCCAGACACAAATTTGTCAACTCCTTTCAAATGAAACATCTACAATAAACCATAACAACACAGTAAATCATAATGAATAACTCTAAAATCAAGCATTAATTAAACCCATATGTGAATTCTTTTATAGCAGAAGTATAGAGGAGTTCAGATCTCCATAGCCAATGAACGTAGAAATTAATTCATGCTCTACCGTCCCCAACAACCTTTTAACAATGCATGAGTAATTTGATAAAATGACAGATTATTGCATTTAATTTCACAGCTGAATCAGCATTTCAGGAAGACTCCTAGACTTGAATGCTTCTAGCACATAGTAAAAAAAAATTAAAAAAATTTTAAAAATTAAAAAAAAAAAAGTGAGGTGGTGGTACGAGCTTTATTTCAGCCTTTGACCTTTTGTTGTTCATACACACCATCACTGAATCTCTAGACTGCATGTAGGTCATTCTTTCCAATTAAAACATTCTGAACTATAAGGCACTTCATCAGCAAATGAAGGGAAAGTTATTTCCTTTTGAACATGCATGAAGAGCACAGTGACTTGAACAAGGTGCTCCAGTGTTTTAGTCACAAGGATCAGACTGGGAAATAATTTTCTTCTACATCTTCATTTTTTTCTTTATTCCCTGGATCTCACTGTTTTAATATAATAGAAAACCTGTGGGACAAACTTCTGAACTGCAACTCCTAGCACAGAGTGACGATTTTTGTTGAGCATAACATTTCAGATGGAAGCAAAAAGCTTCTGCAATTTCTACAGCAACACAGTTAGCAACTCTAATCTTCAATCAGTGTAAAATGGCAGTCACTTGAAGCCATGCCAATACAATAAAGAAATAATTGAGTCACTGCATTTTCCGATTTCTGACACAAAAACATTGAATAAAGGAAGAAAATTCACTTCTATCAAATACACTGCTGTTAATTTCGCTCTGAAGACATTTGTCAGTGTTTCAGCCTCAGTGTCACTCTCTCTGCTCTGGTAGTCCCACACCAGTGACAAATTGCCAGTCTTACTCAACTGCAGCCCCATTTCAGCTTTTCATTTTCTCTAATCTCTCTCTCAGTGGAATAAAGAGTTACCCAGGAACATTTTCTGAGACATTTCATTCACAGATTATAGACGTGAAAATACAGATTGTGGCCAATTTTTAAAATCTCACTTTTGTAACTCTCTCCAACTTCATAAGAGAAAAAGGTACCTTTACTTAAAAGCCACAGACTTCGAACCTGTGTATATAGAACTTGCCTTTGAAAAGCAAATCCAAACATCAGTGTCTATATTTGGTTACAAGCCTAGCTTTAGGCTGGCTTTCAGGTTTCAATATTTGGTGGAAACACACAGATAAAATACAGGTTTTTTCCTTTTTTAACAGAGATTTCTTCTCTTCATAGTTTTATGAATTCCTACAGCACTTTTAAGCACACCCAAGTAAAGTGAGATCTAGATGATTTACCATCAAATCTCAATCTATCAATGAGACAAAATATCCTTTTTTCATAACCACATTGTTTGGAAATTTTTTTCTCATCTCTAATAAATGCCTTTGGGATTTGGAGGTAATCTATGATAATGTATGACCTGCTGATATTCCACAATTGGTAAACAGAGAAAATTATCATTAAAAAATCTCAGGAGAAAAAAGGGGCACTTGTTTGTTATGAGTTTATATAGAATTTACACAAAAAGACCAGGAATATAATTTCTGTATTCCTAGATAAACACAGTACAATTCTGCAGCAGAGATGAGAGATGAATGCCTTATAATATAGCCTCTCTTGCTGCATTCTCCAGTCTCTCTTACTGTTAATGGAATTACATACACTTACTGAAAACCACATCTCTCTGCTGTTTCCTAAACAAATAAATAGGAAATAAATTTGGAAATAAAAGTGTGTTTATTTCCAAAAGAGAGCTTATACAGATAAAGCATGGGACTGACATTCCTAAGGGTGTTCTTATGACTCTTGTATTACCTTGATGGACAATCTCTGTTGCCAGGACCTTGAAGGAGGTATTGCTTTCTTTATCAGCACTAACAGTCTAAAGGATGCCTACTCTGCAATTGGCAGTTGAATTAGGATATTCTTTTACAAATTGCAGGAGATATTTGTACAAGTTCACAGACAATAGTTTTGGGAGGAGCTGTTGTCTCCCTCGAAGGCAGAGAGGCCCTGCAGAGAGACTTCTACAAATTAAAGGCCTGAGTAATCACCAACCATAACAATTTCAACAAGAGGAAGTGCCAGATTCTGCACCTGGGGTGGGAATACCCTGGATGTATATACAGACTGGGGAATGAGACTCTGGAAAGCAGTCCAATGTAAAGAGCTAGAAGTGTGAGACTCAAACCCAGGACAGCAGAGCAAGTGTGATGGCAGCACAGGGTTCTGTATAAACCAGTGCACAGCACACACACAGTTGGTTTGGAAAAAAATCCTTCAGACCTACTAACTGGTGTTGGCAGATAGAGTTATTTTATACAAGAAATGTAATATCCAAGATCACCAGAGACCAGTTGCTCCCATGGAACTGGGGAGCAGGGCACTGTGAGCGTCCTGGGTAGAGCTGGGACCAGTAACAGGGACACCAACAGCCTCTGACACTTCCGGGAAGCAACAAGCTGGGCTTCCTGTCTGGCCAGAGTCAGCAGAGATGCAGGGCTGAGCACAGACACTCCTGCAGCTTTGCTGGAGCTGGGATGGGACAGGGCTGAGCTGAAATGTGGCCCAGAATCCTGGGCCAGGTGCCAGGTTGGGCCCATGGAGGATAATAAGGCCTGGTGTTACCCTCAGGACCATGCGCTTTATCTCAGAAGTTTTTAGTAACACTAGAAGCATCCTTAGTGAATCCCATTAGTGTCCTAGATCTATGAGGGAATTGACTGCAAGCAAGCCAAGACACACACACTAATATCAGTGCCATGAAATCTCTCCATAGCCATTTAAATTTTCCAGCTGACACCAACTTCCCTCCTTTGCTAGAGCCAAACATAGCTACAGGTGAGATTCTGACAGTAAGCCTGGAAGTGAAACTACCTCCCAAAGGCTGAATTGTACAAGCTATTTTAGGCCACAGGAATGGTTTTTCTTCCCTATCCAGCTCTAGAGATGTTGACTACCCCTTGTCAGAAACCATTGCTCAATGTGACAGTGGAACAGCACCATAATTCTTCTCAAGCAAACTCAGACTGATTGTCTTAGACAGTTGAATCTTTGGTTGAAGATTACCTGGCTGATTTTGCCTGAAGCAAATTAGAAAACACATGCATGTGTCGCTTTGCAGGCCTGTAGTCCCAAAGCTTCCTCTAACATAAATGCCTGCCTTGGAAGTTCTTATATATACAAAATGGAATGTCTGCTTTCATCTGTTAGGATCTGTTGCTCTGTTAGCAACACTTATCTTGTTATCCCACTTTATTGCAGCTAAACTGAACAACAGAGAACACATAAAGAGCACACCTCTATCCTTCCATCCTGATAATGGTGGGAACAGAGGCAACTTTGGAGAGAGCTGAAGAGAATCAGATGATTTTGCATCACCTGTTCTAACATTTGGGGGCTATCATTCAGTGAAAGAAGTTATTGTGTGCGACACAAAGTCCACAAGTATTGCCAGATTCACCATCCATAGGGGACAATCACGGCCAGTGTATGTGTCTCCATCTGGACTCAAGATTCTGAATTACCTTCTCATTCCTGAGAAGAAACTCTTGGTACCCTGGAGTTACCCTCAAAACATTTTTTGGATAGTGTTGGACCTTGCCCCATATGTCACACCTACTGGTTTACTTCCATTATCTCGATGAGATGTCAACAATGGTCTGTAAACTGCCTTTGTTCCTGAGGAAAGCAACAGTCAACATCCAAATGGCCAGAGTTTGTAATGGGTGAGTACAGAGCACACAGAAAGGAATTTCTGCCATGTCCACCAAGGAAACAGGTGCAAAGAAGAGAAGAGAAGAGAAGAGAAGAGAAGAGAAGAGAAGAGAAGAGAAGAGAAGAGAAGAGAAGAGAAGAGAAGAGAAGAGATATACCTAAGGGCCCTTTCCAAGCTACCAAATTAAGAGTGGCAAGGTTTGAAGGGGAAAGACCCTTCCTTACAAGAGATGGAGTTTGGGCATGAAGTGAGCCCTAACAACCAAATTAGAAATTACAGCTTTTTCTTTTCCTTCTTGGAGATCAAGATTTGTGCTTTCTGAGATGTCTAAGATTACTCAGACTTCATTTATATAAAAAGCAGCTCCTCTCTGGGGGCCCAGCCAGAATATTCAAAGAGAGATGGCAAACATAAAAGTAAGCTACCTCCTGGCTTGGCTTATTAGAAAATCCATCATTCTGGCGTGAATGGGACCTATTAGACTTAGCTGATGCACATAGTACAAGCTCTTCTCCTACTTTCACAGCCATGTTCTTCATTTATCCCTTAATTAACTTTTCAGAGTATATCAAGACTAGAAAACAACCTACCTTTTCCTCATGCTTCAATGACCCTTCTTTAATATTTCCTGTCAAAGGCTCAAGGTCTGTTTAGCACTCTGCAGTTAAGCAAGGAAGAACAGGACAATTATCAGGGTGTGTTAAAGAGATTTGAACTATATAATAATCCTATAAAGAATGAAACTTGAAATATATTTTCATGTAAGAAGTGAAAATTTAGGGAAATTCTTGGACTTCATAAGGTTGCTCAGTGCCCAAAATATAATTTGCATTGCTGTGGATGCTGCAGTCACAGTTCTGCAGCTTGCCTTTCCCTGCCAGCTTTGTACTCTCTCACTCAGGCTAAGAAAGCAGCATTTTCCAGATTCTCCAGGGCTGGATTTTTCCCTTTTTGCTCTAATACTGTTGCTCTCATGTTGTTATTCTCACAGCCTTGCATCTCCAAACACTGCTAAGTGTTATTATAGGTTCTTCTTTTTATTGTTGGCATGAGAATCCCACCTTCTTTCCCCATTGTCTCCTACCCTTGGTTGTAATGTTTGATTTACATTAAGAGAGGCAAAAATGCCATTCAGAGGGACCTTGACTTACTTTAGAGGTGGGCTTATTCAAAACTCATAAAAATTCAACAAAGCAGAGTGCAAGGTTCTATATCTGACTCATGGCACACCTATAGGCTGGGCAGAGAAGTGATTGAGAGCAATCCTGTGGAGAAAGATTTGGGGTTGGTGGTTAATGAAAAACTCACCATAAACCAGCAGTGTGAGATCACAGCCCAGAAAGCCAAGTAAATCCTGGGCAGCATCAAAAACATTGTGGCCAGTGGGTCAAAGGAGGTGATTCTCCTGCTCTGCTCTGCCCTTGAGAGACCCCCCCTGGAGCAGTGCATTCAGCACCAGTCCCACCAGTATAGGAGGGACATTGAACTGGTGGAACAAGTCCAGAGAAGGGCCACAAAGTGGATAAGAGGACTGGAGCATCTCCCCTATTGAAGGCAGGCTGATGAATTCGGGGCTGTTCAGCCTGGAGGAGAGAGGAGACCTTACAGCAGCCTTCCAGTGTCTGAAGGAGGCCCACAGGGAAGCCCAGGAGGGACTCTGTGTCAGGAATTGTAATGATAGGACAAGGAGTAATTGTTACAAATTGAAAGAGGAGAAATTTAGGTTAGATATTAGGAAGAAATTCTTTACTGTGAGAGTGGTGAGACACTGGAGCAGGCTGCCCAGGGAGCTTGTGGATGCCCCAACCGTGGCAGTGTTCAGAGCCTATTTGGACAAGGCCTTGAGCAGCCTGGTCCAGTGGGAGGTATCCCTGCCCATGGCAGGAAGGTTTGGGACTAGATGCTCTTTAAGATCTGTTCCAACCCTTTAACATTCTATGATTCTATGATAATATACGTGCAATGAGTTTTACAACCAAGAGCAGCACCTACTCCTCATCAAGGCATATTCCTATCACTGCTGATAGCACTGTAAGCAAGACAACAAAAGAGGGTTTGATCAGATTCTGAAAAAAGAAAATGTAGGAAACTTTTTGGAGTGGAGAAGGGATCCTGGTGCATTGGAGAGGGCATCTGCAGAGAGCATTTGACAAGGGAGCCTCATCGCTTTTTCTTTTGGATGGACCTAGGGAAAGCCTTTCTGTTTTTTTTTTTTCAACTTGCTTTCTCTTCTATTTCTAATATTCTTCCCCCAAAGTAACTTTCAGAACAACATCCTATGAGTGTCTGTAGCTACAGACCCTGCTAAGAAGCCTTTGAGCATGTGAACCCAGCTCAGCATCCTTTGTGAAGCAATAATAAAGCCATGTCTCCAGTGTTAGAGATACTGTATTTCTTAGTAGGCTTGTGGAGTTCCCAAGTAGAGTATAATGAGGAATAGAGAAAAAGGCAATTAGAAGACTCAGAGTAGAGGAGACAGCCTCAGATCAGAATTCAAGGCTTGGAAGTAAAATCAAGACAATGCAGAAGTTCACTGAACTATGGGATCATAAACCATTAAGATGATATAGAACTGGGACAAAACTTCCAGTTAAAAGCCTAAAAAATGCAGTCAGACAGTTTGTGAAAAACAGCATGAAAATTGTTCAAAGTGTAGAAACACAGACATTAGAAATGTTCAGTCTTCAGACAGCTTTTGTCTCGTTAAGCAAAATCATTTTATGAAAGTCTGGAGACATAGACTGACAGTACTGAAAAAAAAAAAAAAAACAACAAAGTGAAAATGCTGTAATAATCTATATCACTGCTAACAAGGCTTCACTAACAGTCGAGACTTCTCCCAGCAAGGAATCAAGAGAATTTTTTCTGTCAACTCTATAAGATGAAGAATTCCAGAGAATACAATAACTTATAACTATTAACATATTAACTTCTAATTATTACCATTATTTGTATGTTAAAATCTAAATGAAATTATCAATTATAAACTTTGGTACCATTCAGTACCAATACTGTTACCGGTACTGTTTATTTCTGTTGAAAATTAACACTTACAAGCAATGTTTCAATGTTGTTCATTGTATTTGGTGCACTAGATAACTGAATGATTTCAAATACATTTGTTCACTTTCTATGCAGCAAAAATCTTGCCTGCCTGTGGAAGTGGTGTGAAAGTAATTTCAAAGTTATTTGAAGAGTGTCATTGTAACACTTTGTGAGTAAATGACAGGACACAGAAAGGATTTTTCTGTCTCTGACTAGAAAGAAGCAACTCATGCTTCATCCTGTACCAGACACAACATGAGAAATATGCTTCCATGTCCTGCTCCTTCCTTTCCACCAATACCAGAGCAAAGAGCAAATGTAGCAACAAAGAAAGGTGCCAGACCTGTGCTGTCAGTCCTGGCACAGTCCAAACCTGAGAACTTCTTGGCTAGTGATGCAAATCCTGTGCTACATCACATCCCAGGTGCTAAATGTAGTACCCTGAATCTCCTACGTATGTTACATCATAGCAAGCAGCACTTCTCAGTGAAATTAATAATTCCCTTTTGCTTTTCCTTTTTAATTAATTCAGCTCCTTATCATATTTCTTGATTTTTCTGAGGTGATATCCACACTTTTGCAGGTATCAGCAAACAGCAGTATTTCCACACCTATCTCCAGGATCAAAATGACACAAGCAAAGGAATAAATCCTGAGTGTCAGGAGCTGTTCAACTTATTCCACAGAGACTGACAGTCAACCTGGTATATTTTCTGACATCAGTGTACCTAAATAGTAGGTTATGCTGTTTTCACCCTCCTAATCCGGTATCTTGTATAGATTCATTTCCTGCAAATGGGTTTATAAAATGCCTTCAGAGACTGTTTAGAGATGAAAAAAAATAGTGGAGATTACTGCCCTTTTTTTTCTAAGTTGTTTTTCTCTTGCCATAGAATTTGGTCGATTTGGCAGCATGGGAACATTCCGTTATAAATAATATTACTGCCCTTAGAAAACTTCCATGTTTCTGGCTGGCTGTCCTTTACAATCCTCAGTATAAACAATATGGGCAAAAACTTTCCAAAAGGCTGAGGTTGTTTTGACAAGTGTTGGGGGATGGATTTTAGAAGTATTTTAAGTACTGTAATGTGTTTTTTACAACTCCTTTTGTCAATGTGTTATCATGAAATGAACAGGAGATCATGGATTCAGCCTTTCCACATGTTCAAGGGCAGATAACTGAGTGCAAAGGTTTGGCACCAAAAAACTATCCGACATATTTTCTGCCTGTGTTCAACATCTCCAGGCCCTGGAACAGTCCTCAGTTTACTGATAGCTTATTCAAAATTGTGGGCAAAACTGTGTCCAAAATTGTGGGCAAGCATGGAACAAGATTTTAGATTTTGATTCCTGTAAGGAAGACCAGGGTTTGGCTTACAAGTCGGAAGATCAGATCATTAGGAAGTACAAAATTGCTCCATTAATTTTTCAACATATAACCTAGTTAGCTGGAAGATACTGTGTGTTATTTTTCTTTCTAGACCAAAAATGTATGAGAAAAGCAACTGTAACTGAGGAATTATTCATGCAAAGTCATGGACAAAATGATATGTTTCAGTAAAAATATTTTTTAAATAAAATCAAGGGAACAAAGGCTCACCTTGAGGCTAAAGTAATACATGTGGAGTCAGGAGACAAAGGTTCATTTCCTGCACCTGGTATTTTATACCTGTGTGACCTTGAATAGTTCATATGCAGCTCAGTACTGCTCCCATGGAAGCCAGTGACAAGCCTCATAATTTTCAGTGGTAAAATAGTTAAGGTGGTAAAATGTGAGACCCTGCAGCACTGGAAGATGTATTTGATACACGTGTGTGGAGGGATCTCATAAAGTAGCTGTGGTTCTGTCTTGGCCTAACTGTTTATGCTCATGAAAAGGAAATCCACTGGCTGCTACTAAATTCTTAATAACTGTAACTCACTCAAGTTCTCCCTTAAGCTGCTAGAAATCAGGGGGTCGTAGAGGATTCAGGGAAGCATCCTGTTCTTATACTCTACCAGGAAATAATACAGTTAGCCACAGTCAGAGAGAGGATAGATAGCTGCACAGAACAGTGTGCAGGTAGCAAACCTGTATAGGGACCAGCGTGGTCCCTATATTCTTGCAGAGGGAGTGTGTAACTCCAGGCTCCCCTGGAAAATGGCTCAGAGTGGAAGTTTTGCTGTAGACAATTTAGCACATTTTAACCATGTGAGTGACCCCTCTGCAATCTATAGCATATTTACTATATTACAGAAAGCTCTGAAGTCTGGAAAGGAGAAACAGTCCCTGAACTGCAAGTAAACCCCAATGAGTGGGGGCATTTACAGGCTGTGAGAGGATGGGGAAGGAGCCCATAGGAAGTTTCATCTGGGGAGTGAGTGTGAGTGAAGTGCTGTATGGGAATTCCTGGCCACCATTCTGGATACAAAGTTTTTAAATACTGGGTGATGAAGACTGGGAAGAGAAAGATTTATGCTGGAGGTGACCTCTGCAAGTGCACAAGGATTATCTTCATGCAGGCCTGGCTGGGGCTGTACACTCTGCTAGCGATGTAGTGGTCTAATTCATGCACAGGGAAATCTTCTAAAGTGACAGATCTTACTGAGACTGGTGTAACTAATCAAACAGAAGGTACCAACTCTCAGCTGAGGATAGCTTTCTAGATTGACAGATTATTTCTTTTATTTAATTCTGTTGCCTGAAAAATTCCATTTTAGTCATATTTTCTTTGGAATGCAATCAGAGAAAATTAAAGAAAGCTGTGAGATAGTTGTTTCTACAGTGTGAAGGCTGGTGCAGAGGATCTCCTGTTTATCAGATATCTTATTTATTAAAGGTGTGATCAGAGTACTGAAGTTTCATACAGTCTTGGTTCAGGGGCCAAGGTCCAAAAGCCTTATAGTGCTGCACTACATTCCTTCAGAAAAAAATAATGTTCACATTTGCCTTGAAAGTAGTAATATCTGGTGGAATTACACAGTTGGTGCACTGGTTGAGCTCAGCTGTAAAAAAAAGTAATCTGCTCTGTCTGCCCTCAGGTCTTTTCTTGCCATTTGGTGTCAATTGGCCATAAAAGAGAACTTTCACTGTGAATCATCAGATAACATTAGCAGATCTAATAATCTTTGTAATTATTTTAGACAAAAAGCTTTTCTAGTACTTTTCTGCTCAGATAAAAATAACTTGCAATAGAGAAAAGGCCATAATTAACATTTTAAGATACTATTTCTCTGTCCTGTAACCTCAAAGGCAACTAAATGTTTGTACTTCACAGACCTGTAATGATAGCCAAATCTCTGCATAGATGCTATTCTACTGAAGCTTGAAGTAGAAATAATATTTTAGACCCACAGAATAAAATTTTGCTCTTTATTAAGGTTGAAGTTAATTTTAAAAGGCTAACTTACATTTCAAAATGAAACTCTCTTAATTTATGAAAACTGCAACAAAAATAGTGGACATTTAAAATGCAAAAATAACATAGTTACTTCAACATTATTTTCAGGAGAAGGCATGACAATTCTTTGCCTTCTGAAAGCTGCAAGTGTTTCTTTTCAGTGTGCAAAATCAAGGTATAAAAATATTGTTGACTTTTATGTGAGTTAAGATAGATGAAGGTCTGGGTTGCCCAAGCAAGTCGAAAGAGTTTGCTGTCTCTGTGTGATAAAATAAAAATAAAANTAATAATAATAATAATAATAAAAAATTTTAAAAATAGTATTATTTAAAATCTTTTCCTGTACAGCTCTTTACCAATCCTTCTGACACTGCCTTAAATATCAGTTCTCCTCTATAAAAAGGATGTGTATTTTATCATTCTCTTGATGTGAGTTGAACTTTTGTCTCGAGCTCACTCTTCACAGTAGTGGAGTAAACAATGTCTTTTTCATTATTGAGGACAATGAGGACAGGTGATCTGTACTGTTCTGTAATTACATTTATAAAGCATTCCGTGAATAAATCACAGAATGTGTTTGCCTCCAAAGGCAAAAGTAAGTTCAGGTTTTTAGAACAGCATTGCTACTCTTTGCATTTCAAAAGATATTTCAGTGAAATTAATGAACACAAAGACCCATGAGTTGTTTCTAGTAACTATCCAATATAGGAAGTGACTATTTTCCATTCATCCTGTCTCAGAGAATAGTTGTGAAGACTGAGCACTGAGTCCCTTAAAACCAGCTATCCTCTGAAAAATACAACCTATATTAACAGGAGATAAGATCAATTTTTTCTTATTACTAATATTTTGACAGTTTTACTGTGTGATCATGTAACTTTCTAAATCTCCAGTAAGTTTTCTGCCTCCATACAAGTTCCTTAAATGTGAACTAAAACCTTTACAAAAATTAATTAAAACTGATGTCGTGATCAATAGGTTGGTGTCTATTATTAAATATAATCTTGAAGACTGTATTGATTTCCCTGAAATGACCACATATCTTCTTGGCACCTGAGAGCATAGAATAAGAACCTGGGAATATACCATCATCAAATACACCTTTGCAGCTGTCAGAAAGGGTCTGGAGTTGGAGGCACTAGTTGGAATAACAGTCTGGGGAGTAGCCACAGATCTCTTCTGGTTTCACAAAACATGATGGATATATATCAGAGCATTGCTAATTATTTTGGTCCATTTCTCCCCTATACTCTTTTTGATTTCTAAATCTCTCACTTGAAGAAAACGTCAAAATGACACTGATAAAAAATACACAGCTATTCACAGCATATTTATAGTGTTCATGCCAAATGTTCTTTTTTCTTTCTCCTTTTTCTTGTTCTGTGCCTGGCTATTAACACAGCAGATCAAATAAAACATTCACAGACATTTCAAAGGCAGGTACTTTTGCCATTGTTGAGATCTGTCAGAAGCAAAGACCCCAGCAAGATATCCTATGCTGAAACCTGTGTCTGGCTTTTTTTTTATGTGTGTGAAAAGGTTCAGCTAAGATGGTACGAGTGCTTCCTCACAAACCCCTCTGGCAAAAGACAGAAAGAGATTCCTTTCCAGGGCAGCTCATCCTACCTACTTGACAATTACCTGAGAACAAGAAAAGTCATCTTCTGGAGCTGCCTCTTTCTCTTTACAGACTCAGCATGCTCACAGAACACTCACTTTAAATGTAGGTGTCATTTTTGAAAGGAAGACAAAAAGAGATAAGATGAATCCCTTCAAGAATTCTTCAGTTCAACGTGAAAACAAAGACCACAATTAAGATTTTTTGCCTGTATGTTAGAAACCTTAGTCCTCAGTGTGTCTAATGTTATCTACAAGTTTTTATTACAAGATCAGCTCTGGAGAGATTGTTGGTTGCATTAGTTCAGTAAAGAATTGCTGTGACAACCAATAGACAACACATTGGCAATGTATTGACTTACTTCGGTTTTAAAGGAACTGTCTCAGGTTTCCTTATGAAATAGTCCATGAAGAGTCCATAAATAGGTCATTTTAAACATTCCTTCTGGAATGCAGAATGAAAAACTCATCTGCTCCAAAATGCCAAGAAATGAACATCAAAGAAAAGATCACGGAATTTGTTTTCTGTGTACTAAATACTTAAATGTCAAAGCATTTAATTTGTGTGTCAGTTGTTTCTTTATTCCTTTTATAAAAGCTGAAATGTAAAAAAACCCCAAAACTGAGTTTGAATGTTTTCTGCATTTTCCCTGGCAGGATAGCACATGCTGAGTCAATTAACAAAAAAAATTTGCCTGATATATCTCTGTTGACTTCCATTGTAAAGACACTTCAGATGCTAGCTCAGTCACAGAGGCAAGCTATTCTTTCCAAGCTGTCTTCATGATATAATGGTGCTGAGTATCATTATTTTATCATGCTGTATTTTGATTTTTTGGGATGGTTTTTTTAAGCAGCAACTTCTTGAATGGAAAAGGGCATGATTTGTGCTTTAAGAATTGGCAGTTTTCTCAACAATAGGAATCCAATGTTCTCTTTATAAAGGAAATGAAAAGAAGTAAGAATCCAGCTCTGAAAATCAGTGAAACTTGACACTTTGTTCACTGCTAATAAGAAAACACTCTGTGAACATCAGATAAAGCTAGTCTAGAAGACAGGAAAGGCTGGTGACACAGATAATATAAAACAATAACTAAATAAGATAACAGAAAATTAGTTTGAACTTCTACACTAGGTGATGGAACAGGACAGGAAAACCAAATTTCATTTTGGAAACCTGATAAATGTGTGTTCTTCCCAAGCTTTCAGCAGTGTTTATAGAATTTCGGCATCTGGGTATGGTGGTTGTTCCTTTTTCATTATTAGAAATACTCAGCCATGGCAGATGTCTACTGCAAAGCACAGAAAACACTCGTTAAGAAAATATTTTTTCCCCTCTCTTATTACTTAAGTCATGTGGTTTTGAATGTGGAGTTGGATGGAGGCAGAGGCAGCAATTTATTTATTTTGAAAAATAAGGTGATTTCCTAATAATTCAAACTGTTTTTTCAGCATAATAACACTAAAAATATTCAAATTTTGTTGTTAATCTAGATGTAATTATAATATTCATTATTTACTGGTTTACTCTGCTTATTTTTATAGTTTTGGAATGTGTTCAGTGTCTCTATTACAGCTTTGGGATTTTTTTTCTAGTTTGAGAACCGCAAGTTTTGCATCACCTATAAAAAATTAGTCCTTTTCTTCTTCATTAGAAAAGAATAATATTTTTTTAGGCTTCTAACTATTACTGCAGTTCTGTATTTGATAAACATCAGCTATTTTATATTTGATATTTATATTTGATAAATGTCTGCAAATACTTACTCAGCCTTAATAGCTGAAAGTAATCTCAGAGGAATTGACACGCAGGATTTAAAGAATACTCAGTGGCATCACAGTAACCTTCCTGTTGACTGAAATTCAGGTCAGTTAAAATAGGAAAAACTGGAGACAAGAGGGAGTTCCTCAATCATGTCTCAATCATTTGTGCATTTCTTATAAATTCTGTGTCAAGTACAATTTCACAGAATGAAAATGCATACTTCTAAATTCAACTTTCTTTGAAAGATAGCCTGGGGCCAATAATTACTAGAATGGTATTGCATTGTGTTGCATTGTACATGCTCTATCAATATCTGAAACACAGTCTTAAAAGATATGGTTACTGTTATAACTGGGGATAATGGGGCTGTCCATTCCTACTCTTGTGCACTGCTTTTTTTAACCAGTCTTGACCACAGAAGAACCCCAAGTTAACTACAGTAAATTCCTATGTGGAAGTGTCATGTGAAGACATTTGATGGGTCACTTTTTCTTACTCAGTATCCATCAGGCTGAACACCACAGCTCCTATCCTGCTTGCATTGTTAGGGTTCAGCAAATTTACTCACTAGACTGAGACAAAAGCCTCACTGAGCAGCTGTGAGCTGTCTCTTGGCTGCTGGAAGAGAGCCACAACCAACCTAGGCAGTGTCAGACCAAATGCTCATTCTGTAGAGGAACCACATCTTTGTCACATCCAATTGCCTGCTGATCCTTGAAGAAGTTGGTGTTGATTCGCCCTGCTGTCAGCCCAACATCCAGCTTCTCCAGACTAAAGACTAAGCAAGCAGAAACAGAAATGAGGCAAAGTCTAACTACACACTCCGCTTCACTTATCACCTGAAAACAGACAGTTGTGGATGTAGGCTACAAGGTAGAATGGGAACAGCCACAGTACTGCCTATCATTGATCAGCTGCTTTCAGTTCAATGCCTGTCTGCTGGGATCTGTCTACAGTATTTGGCTTTGGGATGAGCTATGGTGATGACTTCTCAAAGTAGGGCTCAAGAGGTTTGCTAAATCAGTTTAAATCTGTCCTGAAGCACCGCAAAAAGAGACTGCAACTCTCTTTTCAATGTCTCCCAATATTTACTTTTACTCTTTTCATATTCATCATTTACTCTGAACTACTAGCTAAACAATCAGTTTGGTAGGAAAGCAAAGGAGAATATTCTGACAGGTTTGCAGAGATGGGGGTTCACATCCACAGAGGTAAATTCACATCCACACACTGTTTTCTTTTCTGACACTATGCTCTTTTGTAGTAACATTCATGGGAAGCCAGGCTAGTTCTGTGTGGTTACGAGATTGCATCCTGTCATTTGTCTATTGATCTTTCCTTTTCTATAAATGCCGTTATTACTTCCATATGGACAAAAGCAATGAAATAACCTAGACTTCAACTAGGACAGAGTATTCAGGAGTAATCCTCAGCAATACAGCATTCTGGGAGCATATAAAACCTTTTTTTTTCTGCTTTCTGATTGCCTTTTGAGAAAATAACATATAAGGCTCAAGTTCTTGCATATTTTCTCTAAGGCTTTCTCTCTTTAAGCCTGCTGCAGGCTGATGACATAGCTGACAATTCTATCCTGCTGGCATAATGCACTTTTCTATTATAAGTATATAGTTTTCCTGTTTCAGACAAGCAGCTTACTCAAAGAACTGGAGGATAGAGGACTAGATAGACTGAACTGACTTGGAAAATAAGGACTGTCACAGAACTCAGCACCTGCTGCATCTTGGATGTCTCTTTAGAGCAAATAGAGGCTGACTTGCAAAGCAGAAGAAAGTCTCCAAGTGTGTCCCACCCAACATAAATACACCACTGCACATGTTATTCTTTTCCCAGAGAAAAAATTGCAAGAAAAAATAATCTCAGTATGAGGGATGGTAAGTATGCTGCTTAATAAACTTCTGAAAAAATGCCGGACTTCTTTTCATAGTGAGACCAGGACAGGACAGAAGAGCACAGCACACCACATGAGAGTGGAATGGAATGGAATGGAATGGAATGGAATAGAATAGAATAGAATAGAATAGAATAGAATAGAATAGAATAGAATAGAATAGAATAGAATAGAATAGAATAGAATAGAATAGAATAGAATAGAATAGAATAGAATAGAATAGATCAGACCATACTCTAGCCAAGGAAATTGGTATTTAATGCAGTTCAGGATGTCACTTCAGTGGTTTTGCTTTAATATCAATGCAGACATTGATCTTCACCCCCTGAGTCCTTAGTGTGAAATGAGAGCACCTGTACTCACCAGAAGAATCCTAATTCTCTACTGCCTTAGAGTCATGAATGCAAAGTGAGTATGGATGTCATGGTGATACTGGGATTTTTACAGCCTTGGAACTTCTTTGCTAAAGTGGAACTGACTGCTCAAAGAGAAAGGCAATGAAGATCCAAATCTCAGTTGTGCTGAGAAAAATGTTTTTGTCGTATTAGTTACACACAAAGGCTGAAAGTTTGCCTTTGTCTGTCAGTTCAGGTAGTTTTCATGACTCAGTTGTTTTACTAGAATAACAAAAAGGATGCGGCCTGATGTTTAACCATTTGCACAGGCAAAGAAAGTTGCCAATAAAGAGGCATAACCAAGAAATTGCATTAAAATCATTTGTTACCTAAAGAGAAAATTATGAATCTAGTGCTGGTTATAAATTATGTCCCTGTAACTATTGTAGCAACTACATGAAAACAGATTCACTCTTGGGATTCAAACTCAAAAGGATTGATAATCTCTGACAGGTTAGGATTATCCAATTGGGTTTTTTGGTTTTCTGCATTTCAACTTGAAACAATGCTGAGTGTTTTTCAATGAATAAAGAAAACATTCAAACTTTTGTATTACTTAGAATTTTTCATTCTTTACAAAATTAGAGGGCATGCATTTTTATAATTTAAATTTTACCTGAAGTGGTAAAAAAGTGGTAAACGTTGCAGTTTAACATTGTTAAAAGTCCATAGTAATATGTTCCATGTTCAGCTGGCTGCTTTTGTTTATCTCATTAGCTGATCATTCTTTAATTATGGAAAGTCAATGCACAGTTTGACAGACTGTGCTGCGTTACCAACATTAATACCAGGTATCATTACGAAGTAATAGTGCACATAATTATATGGTGAATTAAAATATATTCCCTACACAAATGTATAGGCAACAAGCAAGTAGCTGCTGCAGCAAGCATCACAGGACTGCAGGCAGAGGGTGGGGTGTGGGACCACTTCCTAGTCTGATGAACCTCCAGTTGAGACCCACCCATGAAACAAAATAAAACTGGAGTCTGTATCATGTACTCTCACACTTCAGTCTATTTTCAGTGAGAAGGCATTTTAGTGGTCAAGCCTGGATGGAACTGTGTACCCTGATAGTTGTCCCAGGGTGACAATTGGAGCTCCTGGCTGCCAGGGAACACTGTGTAGGACAGCAATCTGTACCTCACACAGCTGTAATGGCTGATGGGCATTAGAAAATTTCAGTTCATCTTTAAGGGCCACTAACATTGACAGACGCTGACATTTTAATCAATATAAGAAAATTCAGCTGTATGGCCTCTTGAGAGCCCGGCCCTATTCTCTTGCACAGCCAAATTGTCTAGGCACGCTGTAACAACACATCCTGTAGCTTCTAAGCACTGTGTATGCATTACACTATATAAATTTTAACTAGCTACTGTTAAATTCGTCATTAGAGAAAATGAGTAACAGAGCTGTGAAATATGAAAGCTCTTCTAAAAGTGCAATTTTGGAGAATTAATTTACCTCTTAACAAAGAGTATTGAAATACTAATCAACATACCACAATTAAAGACTGGCATTGCTGATAGGATTTACAGAGCTATAAAAAAACCAGAGTTAAACCCTTCCTTATTTATTGGATTACTTAATCCTTTGGCAGTTTGCTATGTGCTAAAATTCATGAGTTTATTAAAAAGGATGGCAATTTTATGTAAGTCGTGCATCCCAAAAGAATTCAACTAGATCTCGTCTCGTGTCATACGTTAAAGGAGTATCAGAGGAGTTATTGTAAAGCAAAAATCAGTTACATTTAGATCTCAGGTACCTTGATTCTCCACTGAACATAGGGCTTACTTGAGAGTATGTTTGAGAATTCAGACATTCATTCTATGAAATGCTTCCAAATCCAACCTTAGCCCCAGCTGAATGTTCTTTTTTTTATCATTTCCTTTTTATTTATGATTCACCACATTTATTAAGATAAAAGCCTGCATTGCAGAAACAGTCTAAAGTATACCCCCTACATACAAACTGATCTCCAGATTACCAGCAAAATTGCTGCCTTTGTATACTTATGGGCTGACGTGATAACTGAAAATAACTTCCATTAGGACTATAAAAACTCCAGCTGATACCAAATGAATTTCATTTGATACCAGCAGAGAAAAATATTGGCTACTGAGATATTCTTTGTTCATGGTTATTTACAGTTAGCCATAATCTGTGTACTACTCAGGAATCAGAAGTCCCCAGATGTTTTGCTTTACATCATGTGGTTAAACACAAGCTTTTCCCTGTCTGAATAACTAACATTCATATATTCATATGGAATTCTTTTCTCTTGCCCAGTATGGCTTCTGTATCTTTCATTCACTGCAGAAGCAGTTCTTGTAAAGGGGATATAGTAGCTTGACCGCCATCGATTTTGATTTTATTTTACTTCTGCAGAATTTCTTGAAAGATTGCTCTTTAGATTCATGGAAGGTGGAGGTAGCCAGTGTTACAGGCTATGGTGAAATTATGTTTTCCTTGGTATCTTGCTAAACCATATTGCACACACAGAACCAGGACACTTCTGTATAAAGACTAGTCCAAGATGCCATGCAAATGTTTAATATCACTGCATCCCTAAGTAGGTGATTATGTACATCATCTACTGAAGGGCAAGCCACAGAGATTATGTTAGTGCATTTCAGTGGATCAGGAAAAAAAATATATAACTTGATGGGCAGTTGGAATGCTCTGGTGTTGTTGTATAGCTCCAATGCTTTCTTCCAAAGCACAGGGAAACTTTTTGGTTGCTATGAAAGTACCACTGTGAAACAATGCTTCTTGATCCACCTGTAGATTACTCTCAATTTGCCTTTGCTGTGCAATTAGTGACTCAGCACCTGCAGATTACTCTCAATTTGCCTTTGCTGTGCAATTAGTGACTCAGGGTCAAAATAAAAATCAAACCCAAAAATATAAATCAAAGCCATAGCTAAAATTATTTGCTATCTTTTTCTTTATGCAAGAAGAAGGTCATAAAAGGAGAAGTGAATGGATTGCTTAAATGTAAGTTCTTGTAATTTAAAGATAGCTTTTCTTTTTATTGTAATTCACTTATTTTTTTTCTTGGTTTCTTCCTTCAATGTAAGTATAATTAATAATTATATTTCCACAAAGCCTATTTACATTGGGTTCATTTTTTCTGTCTTGTTTTTGTCTAATTTTTTAACATGCATTTACATACGTTCCATTTTTATTTTTCAGATTTGTTTTTATTTTTATCTAGAATTAGTAAACAGCAGGCTTCAAATGAAATCAAATTATTTCTGTCTTCTTTACAGCCAGAAAAGAAATAAAGACACTTTCTGACAGAAGCCAATCCCATGTAAAAGTAGATGCTTAAGACATGGGGGATATGGAGTCTTCTGGAGGGTAGGACTTTGCTGCCTACAGCATGAGCCTAAATGACGAGCTTTTAACAGACATCAAAATTTTCTACAGCTCCTGGTGGATGAGATAAACATGACACAGTTTGCTCCACATTTTTTTCCAACAATCCAAGTGATACATCAAATTATATCATTTAAACTTATTTGTCCAAAAGTAAATGTGTGTCCTGGACTGGTATTTATGGAAGTCTCTTTCAGTTCCTTATGAGCTAGCTTTCCTATTTACAGACCCAGGAGGCCTGAAAACGTTGGGGTTTAATTTCTTCTCCTCCTCTTTATAGTTTTCTTGAAAAGAATAATAGACATAAACCCACATTTAGATCACACTTAATCCCAGCTATGTGAACCCTATTTCTGGAGTGAGGTCTCAACTGTCACTTACCTTGAAACCAGCAACATTTAAAATTATTTTAATTTTCTGAAAACGAAGCCAGAAAATAAGTCTAGAGAATTTTGTGTATTTTTAAAAATTAATCTTTCATGCTTGCATTTGAATGCCTAACTCTGAATAAATTTGGTCCTGCATCCAGAGGTTGCTGAGGACATAACACAAATATTGTGGCATGGCTGTGGTCATCCATCACAGGTGCCATCTTACCGTGGAGGACAAGTGTCTGTTTCGATCACAGGATGGAATACAGAGATCTTCAGTGAAGCCCTGGGTGAAGTAAGGACAGTAAGATTATGTTCCCTGGTAGGCCCCACTAGTAAGCATGGAAGAGGAAATATCAATTACTAGAAAAGGTCACTTTGCAAGAAGACCGTACTGAGACATCAGCTAATGTAATGCTTTTATGTCAAGCACTCCTTATTACTTTAAGAAAAAATATGCTGAGATAAAACTGTAAACTCATACTGTTACAATCAACATTTTAAACATTTACAAATGTTAACTTGAGTACATCAGATGGTAGAGAGTTTCCCACTGACTTTGTCTAAACTTTTTCTGAAGGAGTTTTCAAAAATTTTTCATCTGTCTCCATCTGTCATCAGACCTTTCAAAATAGGGGTTTTTTGGTGGCTCTCGCTATAAAATCTTCTTAGCTGTTTAAATATTTGTGGTTTGTCTTTGTTTTGTAGTTATAGAATAATCTTCTTGATATAAACTGCTTGACCACCCAGAAATAACAGATGAATTGCTCATACCAAATTCAGAAAAATAAACAAATTCTACAATTTCTTTACTCTTAGGAATACTGCTAGGATATTTATTTCTCCAGGCTTCTGACTTAGATCTACCAGGGCAAATAACAGCTCTGGGCCTTTCTGCTGAAACATCTTCTGTATGCAGTTTTAGCCTTCAAAAGGAATTGAAGTTTTTCTGTTTCCCGATAAAAACTAAACAAAACAAAGGAAGACTAAACCACAAAATTGTTTCAGCTTGAATATTTGCAGGCTTTTTAGGTTTGTTTCAGCTGTTGCAATTTAAGAAATGAGGTTTCCCTTTGGTCAACGGGCAATTCATGTTCTGCTCCCTCATAGAGCTCTACTTACTACAGATCATCTATAATGCATTTCTAATCATGACAACTTACAACCTCGCAACCCGTCATTAATTTTGCCACCACAGTGTTCAAGGAACTGGAGACAAGAAGATCTTGCTCTTAGAGGTTTTTTACAGAAATCTGTGATGATAGTGAAAAAAGAGTGAATGTAGCACTGTAGTTCTTTATTTCAGCACTGGTGTTCTTTATTTCTGCAGTATGGCGCCACTGTAGTTCTTTATTTCAGCACTGTTGAAAGAAAGAACCAGCTTTGAGACCAGTGTTATGAAGTCCAAAAAGTAGAACAGGACAGAGCCGCCTTAGCCTTAAAGATAAAGTGAGGAAGTTTAAATTTATTTATCTACTTCAGCACTGAAAAGGGGTCTTGTAAAGAAGTAGATGAGGACTAAGTCATAACTTGGGATATATAACCTTTGGGTTATATACAGAGATGCAAATATGTGATAACTTTCATGATGACAAAAGTGGAATGAGATTGATCCCTGACACGTATTTTCCCCAGAATCTGTCAATGTTTGTGCCGCCAAATCCTCTGTACTGAGCCACTCAATGACCTTCAAAATGCCTGGTACCAAGATCCATTCAGCTGACAGCTGGCCAATTTTCCGAGATAATGACAATGGAGAAGTAGAGATGCATATTGTCTGTTAGGCAGCTTAAGCTATATTTACTGTTGAGTAAGTGTTTTATTTCTATGGAAAAGAGACAATGCGAGTCCTTTAAGTTCTGATCAGATTGACAGATTGGAAACATAATGCTGAAAGACTGCTTACCCTACAGCTAAGCCTGTATTTTTAAAATTATGTTATACACCAAAAAGTGACTGAATAAATGGCCCATTTTTTTATTTTATTATTTATTTGGATTTATGAGTATATAAAAAGTGGGTAAACTGTGTTTTGACATTTTAAAACCCCCACAAATCAAACTACAATGGGAAAATGAGCAGCAAGTACCATTATGTACCAGAAAGTGGTAAGGAGGCAATCATCATAAAAGATCACAGAGTATGTTTTCTGCCTTTTCCAGCCTGAATCACTCCTGAAACCAAGGGAAAATCATTAGTTCTGTGGGACTCTATGAATGTAAGACTAGTTTCTTATGGATCTAGAGTACATTCAGTTGTTCCCCTTTCTAGCCTTTGCTGAGAGTGTCTCTAGCACTGTTTTCCCCATTTCTCTGCCAATATAGAAAGAGGTAATGTTGATTTTGTGTTTGTGATTTTTGTGATTTTCAGTTTAAATGCCATTCAGATCCTGCCAGACAAGCCAGCCTCCTTCTAACTTGTGCAGCTACAGCACAGCAGGTGATATTAGAAATTAATTAATTATTTTGTTAATAGTGGGCATGCCCCAGGGGACAACAAGTTCACAAGCTTGCTTTGGTTCTGCTAACAGTATAACACACTCTTGGATAACACAAAAAAGAAAGTTGGTACAAACAGCCTGAAAAAAACTCATTTTCTACCACCACCACTCTCCAAAGAATTATCTTCTATACCACAAAAACTAATCAACACTCAGAGATAACTAAGCAGATCTCTGAGAGAATTCAAATTGACCAGAATTTTGTGGGCTACCAACTGGAGTGTTCTGGGAGTTCCACATTTACCAGGAAAAAAAAAAATTAAAAAAAAAAAAAAATCTCAATCTTGTGCAGGCTAGCATCTCCTTTCTAGGTTCTTTCTCAATCCAGATTTTTTTGTACGAACACAGGGTATTTCTGTGCTGATTAGGAGAGATGTCATCCATTGACATAAACAGTTGTTGGACATCTGAAAAATGATGTTTTATTAATACCTAGGGGGCATTTTCATACTACTTAAATTAATGATCCTGATAACTGGCAAACACATCTGAGCTCAAGAGACCAAAGAATGATTCAGCTCAATAGGCAACTGACTACCAGTGTCAGTTCCTTAAGTGGCTAGTGAAGAAAAGATGATGTTTGTTGGACATTTGAATATGTCACTTCATGTATTACTCTCTGCTGCCCACCTTAGCAGGTGCTAAGGTCTCCCAGCCATGTGTGATGTGTATCTCTCCTCCACCTCTTAAACTTTGTGTAATAGCAATGACCAGTGGTGACGATCATTATTTAACTCTGATTGCCTGCAGATTACATATGTAGACTAGGATAACCATCTAACAGAAAGGAACAGGCACTTTCAAAGGCCAGGTCCTTTCACTTATCTCAGGCATTTTAAGTATCTGCCTTACCTGAGATGAACCCTGGAACCATTCACCTCAATCTCCCTCTTAACTCTTAAGTGAGACAACTGGTTTAGTTCACACCTTATCCTTAGACACATAAGGAGATTCTAGCATGACCCTAGCTCTGTTAAATTACCAACAATTCTGACCAACACATTTATTTACTCAGACATTTGGTGGATATATTTGTTCTCATGACAAGATTAAATTGCTATACTGTCAGGACACTGGAACAGTTTTCTACTATTTACTTTCTAGAGATCTTTTGTTTCAATCAACTCAATTATTGATTGACTGATATTCTCAAGGAGCCACTGAAGTCAATGAAAAGACAAATAAGCCTCAAGTCTTGCACAACTTGTGTGCCTTACAGTGCTCACATTCACTAAAACTTCAGCCATAGAGATAGTTTCACTTTTACCCGTTTCCAATGCTAATGAATCCAGATTATATTATTTAGCTCATCAAAAAGAGGGTTTTGTTTATTCTTTGTTCTGGGACACTGACCTTTAGGGTGAATTCTATAAAACAGGAGATTCTGTAATCTATGTGTTACTTTAAGCTGGTCCATTTTGCAGTGGAAGAAAGAGAGAAATATGAAGAAAACCCACATAATAACACATGCCTATAGGATATGTGTGTGTCTGGACATGAAAACTCCAGAATTATTTACTGGACTTTGAAAATAATACAAAAATTAAACTTATCTTTACATAATTTAGCTTTCCTGATTGTGGAAACATCCTTTACTTTTGCGTATGCCACAAAATCTGGTAAGTGTTTAAGATAAATAGGGTGATTTTTATTTTTTACATCTACGACTTTGTGCCATAAGGGTTCTGCTCCCCAGTGTTCCTTAAGTACAGCCAATGTCTGCCATCTTCCATATCCTACTTGCTCATCCCATTCCCATCACCTTTTTTTGCCCTTTCTAAGCTACTCTCTTAGCCCAAGGCTCAGTGTCCTCCTGAAAAAGGAAGGCAGTCTGGTAATATGACTGTAATATCTAAACAAAAGTGTCCAGTTAAAACTATACTCATGTCACCACGTCTCCCCATTGCTTCCTCCATATTTAGGCTATTTTCATCTTTATACAAAAAACATGAATCCATATGGAATAGTATGGTCTCTACATTTTACTTGGATGGTCCTTGACTCTAATCCCACAACAGCTGGTGGGACTCACACAGGCAACACAATGATGTTATTTGTTCGTGCAATAGAGAGAAAGAGCGTGAATTTCCACAGTCTGCTTGGTTTTGGTGCCTGACTTAAGTATGTCTCAGAAGTCACTGAAGTTCTTGGTGCTCAGTGAGAGGGGATGGTCTTTCCACCCAACATAGCTGCCAGAACACTTGGAAAGCCTCTTTCATGTGTTTCTCATGTAAGGAAACAAAGCACTTGAAACCAATTTCTGGTAAATACTTAATACTCCCATTGAGAGTACAAAAGGAATATTGAGCTTCTCTGTCAGGACACAAATGTGTCCTCCTGTGCCCCTCCTGAGAATAAACAGCCCCTAGCACTGCCCTGGGATGATTTGAGCTATAGTTGGCCATTTTCCAGGCAGGAATGGAGGAGATACAGAGCTATAGAAGGAGCCAGGGCAAAGTCAGCAGTAAGTTGTCACCTTACCAGTGTCTTGTCTGTCCCAGTGATGGCTGGAAAGGATCATCCCCTCAGGTGAGCTTGCATCGGCCTTTTGATCACTCCTTTTGAGTTTCTCCCTCTCTGGATGAGTGCTGCTGTTGCTAGACCTCTGCATACAGGGTGAGAAATGTTATGACGCAGGTCGAGCCTGAATATACCCAGCTTTTTGTCATTCTGCGGGAATTTAGGAAAGTACCTGCTACATAGCTTTAGGGAAAAAAAGTAGGTACCCATCTCCCAAGAAACAGTAATTTCAGAAGACTGTTCACAGGCAATTAATAATAAACACCAGAAGAGCTTTCAAGTGAAGTAAGGACATAGCTAGAGAGCTGAAGTACATAAAAAAGTATCAAGCAAAACTGCAAAGGGAAGAGACCAGGCTGCTGTCTCACCCCAGGATAAGTTTTAATCACTTTCCTCCACTTGTCAAAAACACAAGGACAGTCTTATTCATGCCTGCCTCTCACATCAAACATGAACATATCTGCATATCATTTTCAAATCAGGGCAGGTCCTGATGCCTTGACTACTTGATGATTGCTGTGACTTCTGTGAAACATGGTGAACTTGGGTACTGGCAGAGAAATAGGTTCTTTGGAGGAAGAGGATTATGTTGCTAATGGGCAAAACCCATCATTTTCCTTAAAAAAATGTACATATTTGCAGCACATCACAAATATTTCCTTAAACCTAGCATACTAATGTGAAAAAACCTCCTAAATAGCTGGGAAAAAATGTGTTTACTTTGCAGTGTCAGGACATTAAACTATAAAATGCCTCAACTTATTTAAATCTGTGTACAGCAACATACTGTGTACTTAACCCCAGACGTTGCAGAAATATGATCTGCAAACTAATAACAGCATATTTAGAGACTGGATATCACAGCAACAAACTTACTCCCTTACACAAGAGTTCCCTTTTTGCTTCTATGATAGTTGCTTTTGTTTCTAGGTTGGAAAAAGGCTAAACAGAGAATTTTTGATTAGAGAAAATAGACTCCCATTAGCACTGTGCAATACACAGCAGTGCAGTACCCTGGCACGGCTACAGCACGACATCAAATGAAGCCACAATGGAATTAACTTTTCCATACAGAGAGAAACACACAGGTTTTGTTCACTGTGCTACGCCCCAAATTCACATGGGGAGAGGAGGCACTTCTCACCATGTGGAAACTGTTAAAAGGATGTGAAAACAAATGTTTTTAATTGAAATTGTCATTGCCGAGCCAGACTGCTGTCTGGGGTATCTTGCTGAAAAGTGACAGCAACAGCAGGGTAACAATGTAAGAGATTGTAAAACCAGTTTCCATTACGTACTAATTTAGGGACCACATATGGGATGCTATCACGTTGTTTATTTTAAGACTTAACGCTAAGGGTGGTAAGCCTCTTTTTGGTGCAAGGCTGAAAATTGGGGAGGAAGCACAATCCAGGTCAGGCACCGAAAATTTGTGCTACTCTGCTGCTGACCTGTTGCGTAGCCTTGTGCCATGGACGTCGTTCTCCCTGTATGTGTCTCCTCTCAAGCCCTGTGATTACTCTGTCTCTTGACATCACCATTTCCCTGGGGATGGAGGCAATCTTTTGTAGTGCATGCTTAAGCAACAATGCAATATCACTGTGAATAATAACAAGTTATAATTTGCACCACTAAATTGCCTGTGGAAGGTCTCACTTCAGTCCAGCTCTCCAAATTCATAGCAGGACAGTCTGACAGACTGTCAATCCTGGAACAATTCTTCCTAAAGGATAATATTTATTTAATTCATACTCAAAAAATTCTTTTTTATATTTGCTCCTTTTTACTCAGTGAAGTCTTGAAAGTTTGACTATGTGATTTTTTTCACTTGGGCCTTAGAGCTGTAGGTGTGAGTTGCTGCTGCACACAGATCAGCAAAGAGCCCTGGCACAGGGTCAAGCTGTCTTCTTCAGCTCACCCAGGGAAGATCAAAGCTGTGACACATCAGCCCTACCACTCACTAGAATATTTATGGCCAAACCATATTCTACAGGGCAGGTATCTACAGCTGATGCTGCTGTCTGGATGTCAAGCACAAAGCTGAGAGCTTTGTGCTCTCCAGCATTTCTCTTTCAGCTCCTGCTTCAGGCTTTAAGGCTCTCTCGCAACCCAATGTCATCTAGCTTTCCTCTGGCTTTACACAAATTAACCCAGCAACGCGTGAAAGGACTTGAACCAGAATGAGAAGCATTTTGATTTTTTGCTTCTATAAATCAGACAAAAAGGCTTTATCTCTTTAAAGGAAGACGAGGGAAATAACTCTTGCTAAGCCAGACTGATCTCTCTGAAATTAGAAGACAAAGATTATGGGCAATTTGGCCAAAATGTTCTCAGTGACATGAATAAACCTGATAATATATTCAGGTAGGCCAAAACTATCTGCTTCTCCATCAGTTCACAACATGAACTACAGGCAAGCCATTTCTGTTTCAGAAAAAATGGAACCTAAATCAAAGAATTAGTGCAATTTTATATTCCTGTTATTATATAACACACACACTCAATCCAAAAATAGCCTCACTTCTGCATGCTTGCACTTCCCTAGTTCTTGAAATATTGACCTTCTTGATAGCATCCTTTGGATTCTTGGTTTAAACACTATGCGAGCTAATGAGGTTTGTATATATGTGCAATGCAATGTTCATCTGAGGTGCCTCCTCACTGTGCATTTATGCATCTTTGGTATGGACTTGGGAATTCTTTGGGCATGTGGCAGTTTGTGACTATTCTGGAATCATTCACTTTTGGAAAGAATTTGACTGCTGCCTCTTCCTCCTAGGATGGGGACTGCCAATCCCCAGGCTTCAAGAGGGCTTGAAACCCTGCTCAGTTGCACACTCTGGTTGTGCACCATGCAGCAGGTAGCAACCAAAACCTGACCAGACACTGTCTCTCCTCTCCCTGTGCCCGCTTTCTACAGGAAGGGAAGTTTTGAAAATAGAAAGGGTTGCATGCAGCTTTCCCCATGTGAGTGACTGGGGAAGCTGAACATGGGGCAGCTCACTTTTGCACTTCTGTTTAGATATATCCTGAGTCTCTTCATCATTACCCTCCTTCTAAGGGAATAGTCTTGTTCCCCTTAGTAGTCTCTTCTATCTTTGTCCCTCAAGTCACATTTTAAGCACATATCCCCCTGCCTCCTGAGGATGCTTCCAATTTTAATTCAAAAACCATTTCCCTTTGACACAGATTCATGTCTTCACACTTTTGTAATGGAAAATTACGAGCAGAAATAAATAATCATGAGCCTCTGGTACCAGAAAGAATTTTTTCCCCTAAAGGAAGGGATCCTTAGCAGTTTCAGTTGTCTGCATAATTAATTTTTTTGTGTCCCTCATTTGAAGTCTCTGTCACACTTTGCAAATCCACACCAGGGCACTGCAGCTTTGCTGTAGGGCACAAGCCATTTATATTCTCCAAGTCCCATTTTGGAAGCCTCAGTCCCACTGAGTAGATATTATACATTCTAGGAATCTCACTGATACCAAAATTACTAACTGTGAGAGTGCAACTCACAGCATCAATAAGCTACGTGACCTACTCGGTATTACTTTGCAAATGCATTGCGAAATAATGTAGAGACTGCGTATTGCAGGAGGAATGGGCTGAATCACCACCACATTTTCTTCACAACTGGTTCAGGTGGGGAAGGAGGGGCTGTTTTGGCTTAGTTTTTCCTGAAAGATTTTTATTGGTTCAAACAGGATATATGTACTTATCGGGGAATAGTAAACAAGGGTCTGAGTACAGAAGGCTGGATAGAGTAATCATAAGATGACTGAGAGCTGAGTAGATGTTATCTTCACATAGCTTGTTTCACTTCCTCCCATTCAAATGTGTATTATATTTAATTAATTAATCTCTGCACTAGACGTGAAATATTAAGCACACTATGAAAATGGTAGGCTTTTTGAATGTTGTTAAAAAGTCAGTCAAATTCAGAATCACATCTAAAAACACCTTTCAGCTTTTCCCTCTGCTTCCACAAGTGTCTGTAGTATCTTATTATTCACATATTCACATTATGCCATTGCCTACTTTCTAACTGCAAATGCAGAATTCATAGGCTGACATTTTTTCATTACTTATATTGACTTCAGAAATAGCTCAAATTGAACTCTATTTTCTCTGACATAAATTACTTTGTTTTTGAGTTCTTAACTATAAAGTGTGTTATTTTTGCCATAACTGTCACATATCTCTCATCTTTTTCTAGAGCCCGTGTTCTACATAAAGCGTGAATAAATTTGGTTTGGTTTGTTTTGACTTGACTTGACTTGTTTTGTATTGTTGTCTTCATTTTCCTTTTAAAGTCAGAACATGCACTGTGCATTTTGACCAGGGCAAAAAGTGGTTTTGCTTTCCATCTTTTGAAACAAGCACTAAAAACCTAGAGTCTTTCCTGAATTTAATTTTCATTTCCCTAAAACTGCTGCTATGCTATGGCTCCTTTTAGATTGACCTCACTGAACACAGCTGCTATTTCTTATGCATTCTCCTCTACCAGAGCTTTGACTTTGTTTAAACAATGGATAAAAAGTGCTGCCTCTACTTTTTTCCCCTTGAGAGGAGACTCTGCTCCATAATTATGAATAATTACCTGAAGATGGTGATGTGATTGGGTTAGCAACTAAAATATTTGAGGAAAGATAACCTGGGTTGGTTTAAAAAAATAATAGTTCAATAGATTTTAAGGTCATTGAAGCTGCTCTGATTATATGGATCACATTCCTACAAAACAGTAGGCTAATTCCTATCTGAGTTAAACAATACATTTTTTAAGCCAAATCACTTTTGAATTAAAGAGACATCCCTTGGTAAATCACTCCAACAATTAATTACCTTTGCTGCTTAAAACTGTCAATCTCCCTCAAAATGTCAAGCTTTGGCTAGCAGTCCACAAGCAGATACACAAGCTCTTGCTTCTTCCACAGCATTAGCAATCCAGTGGTGTGAGATATTTCCATCCTCTCTAGGGATGTTCACAGGCTGCTCCCAACTCAGCTTCAAATCTTTTTTTTTCAGGGTAAAGGGGTTCCTTCCACAAGACCCTAATGCCAGAGTATATTTTCCATACTTAAAATCACAGATGTTTGTTTCTAAAGTCCCTTTAGATTGCTAAAATTATCTTTTCTATAATCTCTCCAGCTTCAAATCTCTCTATTTTTGGGGTTTCTTGGTTTGGTTTTTTGTTTTTTGTTTTTTTTTTCCTTTTAAGCCTGGCACTAGCATGGGGCACAGTATTCTGCAAATAGTTCGGCTTCTGCTGTATGGGAGGTCAGGGGGTGAATACACACTCCCCCCCCACTCCTGCATGACATCCTGCTGTTTACACCTCCTTGGCTCACATCTAGGCTCTCAGCTAGCACATCACAGTGGGAGCTCATGCTCCGTTTGTTAACCAAGGAGACTGGCCATAAACACTTAAAATGTAACTGCTTGTTGATAGATTTTGAGACTAATTTTCCTGCCTTACTCCATGTTCCAATGCACTGCAATGTCTTTTATGTAAAAAACACAGAAAATAAACTGTGTCAACTGCGACTTGCTGCTGTAATACCACTTGGATACAACAGCAGATTTTCTCCCGTGTCCTCAGTGGGTGAAGTTTTCCAGTTCAGCCAAGAGCTGAGAAGAGGAGACAAATGTGGTGACAGGAACCACACCAGGAGGAACACAGCCTTTTCTCCAGAGGGGCTCCAATGCCATGCTTCTGCCATGCACGTTTTTCTATCAAGAGGAACAGCAGTGGTATGGCATGGAACTGTCAGACCCAAAGTAGAGAGTGGCTCAGCAATGTAATGTCATCCAAAACCCAAACATCATGGTGTTCAACAGACAGGTGTGAGAAGTGGGCTTTGCCATTTTGAATCACCGGTTTTTGTTGTCCAGTCAGACACTCCCACTGAAGGTTTTCCCAATGCATGAACAGGTCTACCGCTACGCCTTTGGAGCTCTTCAAAGTCCCCATTGCCCAAAGTGCACAACTCCTCCTTCTCATGCATCAAGTGCACACAATCCTTCTGAAATGTGGTTACAAGCCTGGAAACAGGTATTTGGACTGGATACACAAAGTGCTGGGCAGCAAACTCCTTAGACTGACAAAACAGCTGACCTCCACAGGTAACTCCGCACTGGGAAGGAGCACCCAATCTCCCCTCCACAACTGTCCCTTCATGCTATGTTCTTGGTCAGACTTCAGAGCTGTACAGTTAGTACCTCCTCTCATCACAATTTCAGGTCCATACTTTGGTCTCCTGTAGTGAGCTCTCCTCTGACAGAAATGCTGCTCCCAGGCTCAACTCCTTACTCTGCTATCACTTTCTCACATTCCTATTCTCTTTAACTTAGCTGAGCTGAAATTTTTATCCCATGTTCACTTCAAAGTTGACCAGCTGTTTATTCTTTGCTTCTCTCACTATGTTTTCATCCACTTTCTTCAAGTCTCTATATGTCTTTAAAAATAAATATCTGGATCTTCAGTATGAGTGCCTAATTCCAATGTGGGTTATTAAAACAACAACCAAGGGACTGTTGGTTCATGTCAAGTCAGCCACACTGCACTGATTTAGTTTGCTCACATTGTGCAAGCTATAAAAAAATTCTTATTTATATTACAAGACATGGACTTTTTCATTGGCACACTTTGGGAGTTAACTTTCAGGGAAAGTTGAGAACAAATGCAGTCTAGTAGAGTTCTAGATAAAATTCCCTTGGTTTTATTCCTCTCTTGGAATCCTTGACAGAATTTGCTTTCTCCTTTGTGTGTGTGTGTGTATTCATGTCTATAGTTTTGCATACTACCTACAAAAGGAATGTATTAAAAGAAAATAAAAAGTCAGGAAGAAGAAGGCAATAATTTTTGCCTCTGACAGCTAAATATCAATCTATGTGCCAGTTTGCCTTGTGATTCAATATGGCCCTGACTCAGCAAAGTTCCCATCCACACACTTAACTGAAAGCTTGCAAATAGTCTCATTGACTTTACTTCACCATATGTTCAAGTTTGACTGAACCGAGACTTCTAACAGATGTACACAACTTTATTAAATACAAAACTGAGGAAAACAAGGTGCCTGTCTTCCTCAATGGTCTGAAAATCAGGCAGGAGCATTAGAAAGGTTAATCACATGCTTAAGGTTTAGAGTGGAAATCAACCAAAAAAACATTAGCTTTTTCTTTCCAAGCATCCCTTTCCCTTCCTGACCCTGACATTGACATCCTGAATAAATGCAAACCCAGATTCATACTGTTCTGTCTTGGTTTTGCAAAATCTGCATCAAAAGGTTTTGCAAAACCAAAGCTGAAGTCAGCATAGCATGTCTGCTGCAGTTTTGTCTAATGCTGAAAATGGTGGCATAGATAAGATTGGCCTCTGCAACTTAGATGCCTTTGATCCTATCTCCTGCCACTAGCTTTTACTCATAGCCTGTTTCAGATTGCCCCACACTTTTTACAGTTATGTCTCCACAGGTTTGATTTCAGTAGAGGACTCCAGGCATTCACTTGTTTTTTGCCTTAGTCACCTGTTAGTCACCACAACCAGCTCTGTTTCCTAAAGAAAAGCAAAATATGAATGGATGGACACTGAACATGGAAAAGGACAGAAGAATGATGGTGTTTAGAGAACATGAGATATTTTTTTAAAAGGCTGCTGAATTTTCTTGTTTTATAGCTCTGAACCCTAAAATGTTTGGGCCTAAAATACTAAAGCAAAAACTGTGTAATCAGAGCACCAAGTTTTGTACTGCTTTATAGTCCCGTTCATATCATCTGACCTGACGCTGCTTGGGAAGCCAGCTCTGAGAGTAAAGGCCAGGGACCATTTCATCACTTACACCTGGAACAATGGGCTGTGTGACTGCAGCATTTTGAAAAATCTCTGATTTTGCAATTAAAGTTCAAGGGTGGTCACAATAAAGAGAATTACATCAAGCACCAGCAGCTAATGGACACCTGTGAGTCTTCCAACTACAGCTTCATGAAGATGAATTGTGTTGTATGGCAGAAGGTTGCAATGTAATTATTGAAAGTATTTCCTGACTACTGAGAAAGCAGCAAGACCTGGAAATTGTTCTGTACCCAGAAGCTGAGAGCAACCAGCACAGGAATAGGCACAGAACAGACTGCTGAGCACCACCAGTGATCTCAGGAGAGATTCCCTGGGGTACTGGTGATGCTTAGGTTAATGCAGTGGATTGAGTTCTTCTTCAGCTGGGACAGTCATGTCCAGACAGCCCCTGAGTATTGTTTGCCAGGGTTAGAAAAACAGCTCTTTGGATCTCTCAGATTCTGACAGCCAGGTGCATGATTTAGTGGCTTACACTTCAGTATCTGGTATAATTTTGAGATATCTTGTTTGTCACTGAGCAGATTTTCAAGGTGTAATAGATTGTGTGATACACCTAGTTCCTGCAGAGAATTATCTTGGCTACTCTATGGCATCTCAGAATGCATTAATCAATCACCTACACATAGACAACTACCATTCCCCTACACCTCCACTGGCTATAGCAGGGGCTTGTACTCACAGCTCACAAGTAGAGATGCACAGACTTGGATTTGGGTTTCTTTATTTTTGAGCTGAATCCCATTCCTGCTGACCCAGTAACCTTCATCATGCCCAAAACACACACACACTAAAAGGGCTAAAATATAAATGCTCACTGACTTTTACTCACTTTTGAAAGGGCTCTTCAGAGTCAGCATGCTAATTGAATTGCTTGCAGCTCCTTTCCCTTCCTTTTTTTTTCTTCTGTTCTCCTGTCCCTGTGCTCCATCAGTTCTTTCAACTTCTTCCCTTCTTGCTTTTCCACTTCTTTTATCCATTGCTCTGTGTACACAGAATGGCCATTCTCCTTCAGACCCTGTGTGCTGAATCGTGTCACAGCCTTTAGAAATCAGCAAGGCTGCTTAGCAATGCAGCCAGTCAAGGACTGCAGGAGAGAGCATCTCCCTCACTGCTGAGGTCCTTGTTTAGCCAGCTGGGTGATGCATCTGACATTGCCCCAGCTGAGGAACACCTTTGATCTTAGTCCAGGTTAATCCCTGATCAAATGCTCTGTATGACACAAGGCGCCACACAAGAGGAAAAAAAGTAGCAATCGAGGTTTTGAAGAATTATGGGATTCGCTTATCCCTGCTCTTGGCACATCCTGTCAGCTAACTTTAGGCATTTCCTGGTGTCTGTGCCAGCTTGTTTTGATGTTATTTGGAGACACTGAATTTGGACATTTTCCCATGTCATTATACCATGTTGTGAAGGTATTTGAGCAATCTCTGAGACACACATGTGAAGTGCACATCACTGTAATTCTCTTCTGGGATAACTAGACCTGTAGAGAAAAAAAAATACACAAGAGCACTGAAACATGTGGGTAAGTTATATGCAAAATGTGAATAACTGATTCCGCTCTTCGAGGTATTCTGCTTTCATTGGATATAAAGCTGTTTAAGACTAGGCGTAGATTAAAAATCTGGAGCATTTCCTGGTACTTGGGTACATGTCTCAGCAGCTTCAGAAAGGTCAAGATCCCTTGGTGCATCTCAGTTTCCACAGAGAGGAAATTAATAGCTGTGCATTGGAAAGGACAGCCCAGACAGCAGCAGGCCAGGACGATGGGTGCAGTAATCCAGATTCAGACTGTCTCCTGAACCTTTGGATTTTTAATCCCTGAGATCAAAAGCTCCCACAGACAGAGAGTACACTGCTTTGTGTGCACAGTGCAGAGCAAGCTGTCAGTGCTGAGTAAATAATACATAACAAGTTTTATAACCAGGACTTAAAGTGTCTATCAGTTCTCTCATGGCAGCTGCTTATTTGCTTACTGTGGGAGCTGAGTGACATTTGAATGAGTGCATCCAGGCAACGAGGTGATCTGGGGAGCTCTGCCATCCTTCCTGCCAGCTCCTGGCCCTAGCACCTGACTCATGACAAATGGGTGACTTTTGGTTCCAGCCTTAAGCAAACCACAACAGAGTCAATACTTTTGACTCTTCAGAGGGATTTCTAGGGTTTTAAGAGGAGCTGTTTTTCTAGGGCTTTAATAGTTCTGAATGTACCAAAAGTACTGTTGCACCATCATCCTTGGGGAGCTGTGTCCCTCTGCCACGTTTGTCTGGCATTTGGAGGGCAGAAACTTTCCTGAGCCTGAATCCTAGAACTTAAAATAGGGACAATATGTGCATTTTAAACCATTTCTCATTTGTAATTTACACTGACATTTTACACTGTATTTTCATTCAAAATTAAGAAATAGACAAAGGGAAATAGTTCACCCATATTTTCTTGTTATTAAAGTTAAAAAAGCATTTTTCATAGGCCTGGAAGGAACTTCTTAGACCAGTAAATCCTGTTTCCTGTTGCATCTCTCAATCACATCACTTTATTTCTTTCTTCAGCTTTTCGTGCTCTATCTTGAATCTACTCAGGCTTCTTGCAGCCTCTGTTCCACAGGAAAAGAGCTCCAGACCCGGGGAAGCAGCTCCAGACCCTCATTCTTCCTCTGCTTAAAAACCTATTAACTTGAAGATGATATATGGTACTAGCCTGTTTGTATTTCTTAGTTCTGCTCTCTGCCTTCTCTTCTGCCTTACAGAATCCTGTTTCCCTGAGCTACTTGAAAGCAGAAATCAGTCTCTGTTTCACTTGGCTCAGCAAGCTCAGGTCTAATTTGTTTTTATCTCATCTTCAGCCAAATAACTTTAAAAAAAAAAAAGTACAAGCAGCTGCACTCCACTGGGAATTTCTGCTTGGGAGAGAAAGCCACCTTTCTAGAAAAAGACCATGCCACAGGAGGACATTTTCACTTGCCTCTCTGGGGAAGGGGTGTCAATCCCCTGAAAACTTCATGAAAATGAGTGCATACAAGAATGCAGAAGAGCTAGGGTGCAGGTCCATACCATGCATTCCTCGTTAGTTTTCTTGTACTTTTCCACTATAGCTCTATTCTCATTTTCACTCTTTCAGCTGATTACTTATCTAAAAGTGTCCCCTGATTTCAGAGCAACTGTGAAGATGGCTCTACACATCAGTCAATATTCCCACAGACAAGCTCATAATTTACACCAAGCCTTGTTTCTCTGTCTGAAGCCCCAAGAGAACAGTCCCTCCCAACATAAGGGTTTATGTGATGCCTGTCTTTTGCAGTGAGCTGTAAAATGGGCAACATTTTCCTTTCCTGCTCTAAATCTTCATAAAAATCACTGGAAGCCTTTGTAGGATTTAACATGTTAATAGACTAGCAGAGTACTAGAGCTGTAAAATCAACTCTTCTGCTGCAGGTTTAGCCTTCTATTTTTCAACATATACAATGAATATATTTCTGGATTTAATGATCATCATGAGAACATGACAGCCTAAGCTTCCTTCTCTAAGAAAAGTACAATTATTACTTACTTTAGAATGCTCTTTTTTAGCAGGTTGTCAAAGATATGATCAAATCAGAAGGTTGTAAAAAATGCATGTCACTCCAGACACTCCAACCCATGCTATGTTTTCAAGAACTGATGTTCTGAGTCGAAAGTTATCTTTGCCCTGCTCAATATTATCTAACATATCTAAATAAATTTATTTTATATTCTTACCTTGCAGTCTTTAAGTTTGTGTTTCACTCCTCTTGCAATTAAATCTTTCTTTTTCTTGGGATGGATTTTGACTTCTCTTTTTTTCTTCCCCAAGCATGTACAGCACAACTGCTAGTGAAAAAAAAATGGTCCACTTACCCATAGGTGATAAAAATTCACAGTAACGCCACAGATGTAGCAGAGTGAGAATTACTGTAGCAGCAGGAACAGAAGATAAAAGAGGATTACATATGATGAAATGTAGTAATTGACTAGAAGTCACTGAAAAATACCAGATGGATGTCACTATTCCACACAGCTCTAATTTGCCTGTAGTCTTTATTGAGCTCCGCTTGAGCTTTGCTTTTAGTATTTTCTTGAGTGTAATTGGGGTTTATTGATACGCTATTATGGGCCAGTTTATATGTGACCATAAAAAAATACAGTTTGAGGCCCCAGTTTAACCAGGAACACTGTACTGCTCTGCTTAGCTGAAGACAGTCACATTAATGACTGCAATAAGATAAATTTCTGTTTTCTCCCTCAGACCTTTGCATAGTGTATGAACAGTAAAGGCTTCACATTGCATTTAAATTGCAAAAGCATTTTCATTGAGAGATTGTTGCATGAAAAGATCAGGCATGTAATTTCAGATACTGCCAAAAGAAGCTTATATGGGATTTTGATTCTGGTTTTCTGTATAAAGAAAACAAATCTACATACTATAATGACTTGCCAGAGCCAGTTTGGAGCTCTGCATAGTTATCAAGAATTTATTTTTCTATTTATTTTAGCACTAAGGGCAGGGGAGAAAGGAAATACTTGAGTTTTGCTCTTTTTTATCTGCTTCCACCTGGCAGGGGTTGAAATACAAGGAAGTGAGGGACCACTAGTTCTCTCTCTTCTGACTGAGTGGTAGAGTCCTGCTACTTTTCTGGCTTGGCTGAAGAAATTGTGCCTCAGTGGCCAGGAATTTTACATTAGCTGGTACTTAACTCCAATCTTTCTGCCTTTTTGGCAAAGGATTAGAGCATCACATACGGGAAGAAAAAATACCTCACCTGAGCGACCCACAGTGAATGGATTTTCACAAGGGCCTGAAGTATGGTGTTTTGAGTAGATGAAACCAACACTCACCTCTGCACCTGCCCTTCTGCCACCCTCCACTGCAGGGTGGGATGCACTGTTTTGCCTTATCTCTCCCAAAAAGCATTTGAACAAACACCTCATCACAGAATTTGTACTGGTGTCTTGCAGGGAGGCTGCTAAGCAGAAGTAGAAGAGACTTTGACAGGGCACCTCTGAAATAGCAAAAGCATGGGGAGATCCCAGACTCTGGTCACTGGCTGAGGCAGGAGCTAAGTGCAAGATCACATCAGAGGAAAAGCAGCTACTGCAAACATCTAGCACAGAGCAGGCAGCTTCAGGCACCTGCTGGCCATGGCCTGAGGAGCAGCACTGCTGGATATGCCAGCAAGCCCTGCCACTGCTACAGAGGTCTGTCTCCTGTCCATAATTACTTCCTCTAAACCACTGAATCATCAACACTTGTTAGCTCTCCCTTCCCAGTGCAGAGACTTGCAAAGTGCTCTGCCTCCACATGGCTTTCCCAAAAATGAGCAAAAGGGAGGCACTTCCCAGCCTCTGGTAACCTGCTTTTCAAGAAGAATCCTTCTCAAAGCTTTCATTTAAACCATGCTTTGACTGCAAGGCACTACATTGTCCATTTTGCTCACACAGGAAAGAAAACACAATTGTTGCAGTTTAATTCTCACATATTGATTTCCTTTTCTCCTCATAAAGACTCTTCCTCTGTTTGAACCCTGGAAGACAAGCTGGGAACACCAAGCAGTATAGCTCTGCTCTAGTGTGCTACATGTTCAAAATCCCACATCTTTTCCCTCCCGCCTGCCAGGGCAGCTGCATTTCTAACAATTAACACTCTGGTTTCAGTTTTTCTACTTCTTTTCTACGTCCAGTCAGCAGGGCGACCTTTAAATACATCCAAACCTTTGCTGACAGTTGATTAGACTACCCAGATTCACCCCGAAATTCCCACCATGTCACTGACCAAATCAACATGCACCATAGCTGTGGACACTGACATTGAGTCACTAATGAAAAATTTTCACTAATTCTACAGTAGATGATGTGCACTGTATGATGTGTTTAATTCATTTTTCAGCAAAAAAAATTTTGGTTTTTTTCCCTTTAAAATATCTTTAATTAGTGTCAGATTATAGCCAGTAAGTGTATGGTAATTGAGGACTTGCTTGTTTATAGGAATTAAATAGTGGGAGACTATCACACATGCTTGCCCTTAAACCTATCTGAATAAATTATCTTTATAATATAATAATGATACTGTACCAGGACCCATGTAATCTTCATTTACGCAAATAGGTTCGCTATAGGAAGAATGTGTTGTTCTAGCTGTGACATTGTCTAGGCTTGTGCATGTTGCCACTGAATGTTCCGCATGGTACAAACACATCTTAGTGTAGGGACCTTGTTTCCACTACAGATATTTTAGTTGAGATCAGAAATGCCATTATATAAAATCCTAAAAAGGATTTTTATTCCTTGATTTCAAATCCATAATTTCCAGTAACCGTTTTCTAGATATTTGTAGAAAATAAAAAATAAATGTTGCTGAAAAAAACTTATTTTTAAAAGTTCAGTTGATTGAAATTAAAAATACTGTTTCTGTTTAAAGGCTTTACTCTATTTCTAGAGAAAGAATCTAGGACAATTTCCTAAAAAAAAATCATTTAGAAAACATAAAGCCAAATATTTTTTTAAACAAAGATAGCAAGTATTTGTATTACTCATATTTTATTCCATGATATGTTTCTTAAGAGAGTTTCTTGGGGAGAGCGAAGCAACCTTGAAAGCAGTTTGATAGTGTAGGATATTTACAATAGCTTTAGAGAGGACACTCCATACAGGAAAACTGTAGAATAAATCGTCTTAGTTCTCCACAGTTTTCACATTCAAAAAAGTGGATATCTCTTAGACACACAAAACTGTTTTCTTATTGTTTCTCTAACTTCAGTTTGCTGTTCAAGAGGACACATATTGTCTGCATATTTGAGAAAACACCATTTGCATTGCTGGTAGTAAATTAAAAGCTGTCACAGGAACACATAATAAATAGATAAAATGCATAGTTCAACACTTGAAGCTGTAAACACCAGCAAGCTGTCACCTTGACATTTGCTTGCATTAATCTGGAAGCCAATTTAAATATCTTTGACTGTTCACTTCAGTATATTGTCATTGCCTTTCTCTAGAAGGATACATTGAAAAAATTTCTAGTGTGAGAGCAGAAAAAATAATGTCCAACTAATTTGCAGCCCCACAGCAAACAAGAAGTTCTACTCTGTAGAAACCCATGTAAAGAAGTAATTATAATAAGCCAAGCATAATAGTAAGTCTTTGAAAGGGACAAAAAGCTGAACTGGAGCAACATCCGTGTGTCAGATGCTTACTGTTTCATTACAGGGCTTGGGAAATAAAAGTATCTTTAGTCCCTTTTCTCGATCCTCCCATATAGATGAGCTCTTATATATTCATGCATAGCCCCACACGGTTTGATAAACCACAGAACAGGGTTTTGGCACCAGCATTAATTATTCTCCAATGACAGCCCCAGCTGCACCAGGTAGTTCCTCATTAGCATGCTGCCCTACTGCCAAGGGAAGGATTAGATAAAAACAGACACCAGAGAAGAGATAAAAGGAAGTGAATGGGGGGAAAGGCCTTTTAACTGTCTGTCTCTCTTTCCTCTGAGGATCTCCCTCTCAAACTACCTTAAGTTAAGTGGCTGACATACAGGTTGCAGCGCTGGTAGAGATGCAGTACACCCATCTCAAGTGCAGCTATTTGGTACTTTTCACTTTGTCTTTGCCTTCCACAATAGTGACAAGAAGACAGATTATTTCAAGTGCCTCTACAGTTATGGCAGAGTGAATGTGCCTAGTTGCTAATAATAGAAATAATTGTTTTTCCAAGGTCTGTGTTTTATTTGGAGCCAATCCTATCAAATTTAATAACATCACATGTTCGGAAAATAACAAAATTAGCTTTTTCTTGGCTTGAGTAAAATAAGCAAAATTCTTCTCTCATCAATCAAAGAGAAGTCAGTGAAAAGACAGCTGATTATGATGCGCACATGGTAACATCTAATCTAATATTCCACTTTATGAGGGAGAGAAGGATCAGACATGAAGTTTACATCATAATCATATTGAATAAATACATTCCTACAGTCTTGTCTGCAGTACTGCAGTGGAATTGGGATGACAGATCCAGTATTTATGAAGTCTGACAGAGGAGCAGAGCTCAAGGGGTTTTGATATATGCTGGCACAAATATGTCCTTTTTATTTTTATTTTGCTGCTTGTATCAGACAGGAATTTATCACTCTGATTAGTACATATTTATGTCAGCAAATTCATAATGCTATAAAGCATTTCTTTTTCAACATTTCTGTTTTCACAGCTTTGGAGATTTTCAGGGAAACAGGGAAAGCTAGAAGGATATGTCTATTTCATAGAACAGTCTATTTCAACAAGAACAGTCAGCAAAACCAACTGGCAAGCTCATAACCACAATTTAAGCAGGTTTGTACCTCATTTAAGAAAGCTAAGAGACCTTTCTTTTGATCTGTAATCATAAATTCCTCATTACATAGTAACATGACTTTCTTCTACGCTTCACTGTGGGGATAATAAAAGGGCTGCTTCTTGATGTAACTCTCTCTAAGCAATTTTGGGTCTCTGTGTAGAAAAAGATAGCTTCAGAGTGCTCATAGACATGTCTGGTCCCCATCCTGGACACAGCAGAATGGTGCTGGTTAGGAGATATTTACAGTGATGTTGTCTAAAACATTTCATTCTTCTGATGTATGGTGTGATAAGCAACCTATCTGCAAAATACATTATTAGAGCATCAATCCTTACTATATACAGCAGATATAGGAGTAATGGAATAGTGACACTTCCTGGTTCAGGACTTACCATTCCCCCTAATCAACTGTTAACCATGCAGAGGCCCCTTATTTTTGCTCACTGAATTTTGGTCTGCCTTGTATTTCAGCACTGATCAGATTATTTTAGGGACACAGGGAACCTGGTCAATGAACAGCTGAACCTGAGTCAGCAGTGCTCTGGCAGCCAGGAGAGCCAAACGTGTCCTGGATGCATCAGGCACGGCAGCACCAGTTGGGCAAGGGAGGGGATTGTCCTGCTCTGCTCTGCACTGGGACAACTTCACCTTGAATATTGTATGAAGTTTTGGACGCCCCAATATTAGAAAGACATTGAACTATTAGAGTGTTCTGAGAAGGGCAAGGAAGATGGTGAAAGACCTTGAGGGGAAGCCATATGAGAAGCAGCTGAAGGCAGTTGTTCAACCTCAAAAAGAGACGACTGAGGAGAGACCTCACTGTAGTCTACAGCTTCCTTGTGAGAGGAAGAGAAGGGGCAGACACTGATCTCTGTAGTGACCAGTGACAGGACCCATGGGAATGGCCTGAAGTTGTGTTAGGGCAGGTTTAGGTTGGATATTAGGAAAAGGTACTTCACCCAGAGGGCATTTGGGCACTAGTACTGGCTCAAGATGTGTTTGGAAAATGCCCTTGGGCACTTGGTACTGTGGGATGACTCTTGTGGATGGTGCTGTTCAGGGCCCAATGATGCTTATAGGTCCCTTCCAACTCAGCCTATTCTGTGATTCTGTGATGCTTCTGCTATGAAACCTTTCACTTGGCCTGCATTTTGATTTAACACCTTCAAAGACTAGAGATGAACTGATGAACAGATACAGAGATTTTAATGTCTGCAAGGTGGTTTTCACTCATGGAGGATAAGTAATTCTATGAGCATCTGATGTGACAAAGCCTCACATTTTTGCCATTTGTATCCTCTGGTATTATTTGTATTTGCCAAATTACACAAGTACTTTCCATTAACACCACAAATACATGCAATGTCTTCCCACAAAATACATTGGCAGTGATCCCCAGACTGACACATTCAGCGATGCCAAGATGCCAGAGGGATCAGACAAAAGCCAGGGATGAATTTGCAAATGTTCATACTCCCATTTCTCATCCACCCAAATGCCCATTTTTTAAAAACTGGTAAAAACATAATTACCTTTGAGACCTCTGCCTTTCTGTCAAAACTGCCTGAAAACAGCTACTCAGTTCAAGGGTTATTAAGATGAGGAGAGAGACCTGCAGATAGAAGAAGGGATCATTCCAGGCTTGTTTCCATGGGAAATCAAGATACAAACGTTCAAGAAAAAAAGTGTGGGTTAACACAGTCTCCAGCCTGAGTGAGAAGAGCTGGGAATGAGCCAGCCTCTCTCCAATGGGGAAAGCTGTCAAGACTGCTAAGACAAGGACGGCATAGGGAAGAATGGCATAGGGTCAGCCAAGAGAAGGAGAACTGCTACAGTTCCCGAAACAGGATCAGGTATTTGCAGATGAACTCTGCTACGCCGTCCAGACTAATAAAACTCTTCACAGCAGTTATTGGCAAAGCAGAGAGGGACACCAAGACCTTCTGGCTCGGCTCAGCTGCCAGCAGCAGAAGCCCTGGAAATCAGCCATTCTCACTAATATGCTCTCCATCCCAAAAGGGGAATGGGAAAGGGCTTCTGTGCCATCCCTCCATCCTGCTCAGCCATTCCCAAGCACTTGGTTGCCTTATCGTTGATGTTCAAAATTACTTTTCCCTGTGTAGCTTTGCAGATACTCATCACAGGGCACAGACATATTCCTCCTCACAGGCAGGGTTTCTCTTCATGTACACTTTCAGATTCCAAGAAACTCCAAGCTCTAACCAAAGCTTTTCTCTCTGTTAGAGGTCCCAACAGATATCTCTCCTGGGTGGTGCCTCAGCTACCCAGTGAGATGAGAAATTATGCTAAAGCTTTCTTTCAAAAAAACCTCAGGACCTTTACTATTTTTGAGACTTCCAGGCTTCACACTGGGTTGAGTTCAGTCACAGACAGTTCGCACAGACCCAGCTTTTTTGGAAAGTAGTGCTAGAAATATAGAAACCCCCTCTGATCTAGGTAGTTTTATAGTAATTCTCCTGATGCTTCCTACTAAAAAATATTTTCTATCTGATTTCTGACTAAGCTTGTATATCTCACAATGCATGATCTGCTTGAGTTTATAATGTCTTGATTTTTAATTTGATATTTTAAGGAAAAATCTTGCAAAGAAAAAAAACCTCATTCCACGCCTATTTTTTTTTAAATTTAAAAACACCTGCATTAACAAAGAAAGTGGGGTATCTTTGCAGATTGATTCAAGCTTGAGTCTGCTATTTTTCTGCTAATTAAAGCCATTAATCCAAAAAGATTATTACGGACAGTAAATCTTTTCAATGTGAAATATATTTCTTTGATAATGAATTGCCTGTTACCTGCAAATCTATCCTGTGCTGTTTTGTTTTTCAGCTTGGCACGGCAGCCTGAATACTATATCCAATTTTTCTAATTAGTTGTCTGTACAGAATGCATTTTTTCCCCAGTCTTTTAGAATTGCCTCTGTCAACTCTGGCCCTTCTGTCTGGATTTGAGCCTCTGGTGAGGATGTGCATTGCCCTCTGCATTCATTACCCAGAGAAGGGAATTGCAGGAAAGATAAGTCCGGATTGAAACCACATTTTTGAATCACATGTCACAGCACCAGAGAGAAGTAAAGTGGGGGAAATGCAGTGCAGGCTGCCTGCAGGTTGTCGATGTTTATGTATTCATTGTACTGATGGTACAACTTTGTGGCTGTCTGCTGTTGAATATCCTTTCATCTTCATCTTTCCTGCCTAGTGACGTGTGCTAAGAGACTTAATCAGCTCTGTCCAGATGGATGCTAATGAAGGAGACATTATACAAAACACTATTATAAATTCTTATTCACGTCTCATTTTCTTTTGTCTCACTCTATTTTTAGAGCTGATTTCTAGAGATGCAATTACATTCCTCATATTTATAAAGCAGTCAACATCTGAAGGTGCTATTTCATGTCCACCCACTCTGATTTTTATCTGCCAACAGCTAATGAACGAGTCCTACACATATTTTTCATCTGTCCCATAATAATATTGACCTTGTGTGACATTTAAATAACAAACAATATGTGTTATGTTTTTAAATATGCAATAGAAATTTTTTTTAATCCACATACTAGGGCAGACATTTTTACATGAGATTATTTGTGCTCACACATGGGCAGCAGTAGCACATAAATATTCAGGACAGCAACTGGAAAATATTTCAGGTTTCAATTTCAGGAGGTGTTAGGAAGGAACAAGTGGTTCTGTGAGATAGTATAATCTATATTTTTTTCTGTGATAATTGTATGTATCTATATATGTATATATATATATATATAATATATATATATATTACATGTGAGATAATAGAGTCTGATTACTGTCAGACATGAATATTGTAGCTCCCTGATCTTGGTCCCTAAGAAGCTGCAAGCACCAGCGAAGCTGTTGTCAAAATTAGGACATTTATAGTTCATCTCTCCTGTTTAGTTTTTATAGTGTCAGTAAAGGACAATGTCACACCATCCAGGCCTCAAGAGGACTTCTCTAGTCAGCACCCACCCACACAATGTTCAAAGAAATGCAATGACCTTTGGAATATTTATCCTTTTACAAAACAACTGAAGCTGTCAGTGATGTCCAAAAATAATTTACAGGGAACAGAGGCCACAGGATGGGCTCACACATGAAGATTTGACAGCCTTGCACAAAACTGTGAGCACCAGGCAAGGTGTGACTTGTGAAGTTGGGCCACATCATGGATACTTCCTAACAGCATGCTTGTGCTTCTGTACTAAACACAACTGTTTAAACTTTGGGTTTGCTTTTGATTCGAAAGATGACATTTTACACAAAAGAACACTTGTTCTTCTCATGCTGGGATTTCTTTTCATTGCTGACTTAGAAGTAGACATACCTCCTGAGAAAGGCAAAAACTTGTATTTTGTGATGTTCTAACTGCTGGGATCAGGAGGAAAGGAAGGAAGAGGGCTGAGTCCAATGACAGCTGTGCTCCTGTAACTGTAAGAAAAGAAAGACAGGCTTGTTTTTGAGAAAAGTGACCTCTGATGTTCTGAGGAAAGAGAAATGGGAGTACAGGCAGTTCTGGTAACAAAGTCTGAGTTAAGATTTCCCGATTTTTTTTTTCCCCATTCTTTGGTTGCTTAAAACTTTGCCTGGCTCGAACTTCTTGGGCTGGCATTTTTGCAACCCAGTACTTACTTCTGTTGACAGACCATCATGCCGCAGGCAGTGCCCATTGCACTCACCCTTCTCAAAAGCCAGGTGACAGAAAGGATGACACCACCTTAATTTCTTACTTTAGGAATCTATGATGGTGTGTAGTGTCCCATATATTGGAAAAGAGCTTGGTATTATCATGTAAATTGTCTCATTGGGGTCAAAGTGACATTTTTGCTTTCTGAAATGTGCCCCATATTTGGCCATGTAATGAGAGGAGAAATCTTTTCCTGCTCTGATTGTTCCCTCCAAACAGGTTTATGCTCCCCTGAATCAGCAAGAAGTACCTCCCTTTTTATTTTTGGGGTTACTATTTGTTAGCTGCTGGCCCCATCGACTCATTATTTTTATTTCCTCACAACACCTGCACTCCACTGGGGGCCGAACAAGAACAGACAGAGGCCAAATCCCCTCCCTGGAAGAGCTGCCAGCTTGAGAAGTACACGAAGGCAACCAGACTAACTGATTTCAGGCCAAGAAATGGCTCTCTTGCAACCTTTGAATTATTCACAAGCACTCTTTGTAAATTATTAAGTTCCTAGTTCTTAGATTTAGTTCTTTGAGTTTACAGGATTCATTTTCAGATGCTCACATCTGTAGCTGGCTGCTGTTCATCTCAGAGGATGGCAGCTGAGCTCTTCAGAGTTAAGCATCCTAGTTTTGTGCTCATTATAACTTTCTTTTGGCTTCTCTGCTCTTTAAAAAAAAAATACCAAAGGCAGCCAAGGGAAAGGAAGGGCAAAGCACTTACATCAACACTTAAACATGCCTCAGACCACTCAGATTTCTCCACTCATCCCAAAAGTCTGCTCAGCCCTCTACTGTTAAATACCAATGATTTTAGTATCTCCAGCGCAAATAAAAAGCAAAGCAAATCTGGCTCTTTTCAGGCCAGCCCTGTGCTGGGATACTTAGAACACATCATCCCAACCTTGGTATCTGCAGGCTGGAGGCCAGAGACTCCACACTATATTCCTGCAGATGCCAGGCGAGATAAGTATACAGACATATTCATGTCCTGTATCCTCTTTCACTCTACATAGATATTAATCAGTAAACAGCAAAATTTCAGTGTGCTGCCTATCCACACTGCTTAGTCAGTATTGTAACTCACCTGAAAGGTCACTGAGGATCATTGTCCTATTGGAAGACACCTAGAGATTCATGCCAGCATTTAAAACATGAATGTCATGAGCCACATTATATTTCATTGAAATGACATTTTAGAATATCTTACTGCTGGTAAGGGAAGGGCAACAATGTCATCCTTCACAGCAATATTGTGAGGGAGAGATTACCTGCTGTCAGCTCCACACATTTCAAGTCTCCTTATGAAGCATCCAACGCTGACAATAGAGAAAGGTACCACAGTGGGTTAGATGGATTGCAAGTTTGATCTGGCTTGGCATTTCTAGTCCCCCTGCATTCCCAGAGGTGCTGAGTATCCACAGCATCCATGAATATCCAGAATTTTTTCATGTTGGTCTTGGCGCTTCGTCTGGAAGTATCATGAATGGGATCCTGAAACCCAGCAAACTGCTGCCTCAGGCTTGGTAATGTTGCCTGTGTTTTCAGAATAAGCTAGAATTCCTTTCTGTCACTCTTATTTGATGGGCTCTTCGCTTCCCCTGTTCTAATTCTCTGTTGGGTACTAACTTTTCTTGGCATATTTATGCCCTCAGCCTTCTCTCTGTATGTTGAGAATTTACTCCCAGTGTACCTGAAACTTGCTCCTTGATAGAGGCTCTACCTCTTGATGTGTATACTTTCCTTGGAGTCTGGCTTTGCCTCCTTATAGCTCTTCTTCCAGATGGTTGCTACATGTCCTCTGTATTCCTTTCACACATGACATACAGTTCAATTTATTTCACAAACTGTGACTAGAGAGGTTTGGAAACCTGCTGTGACAGGTTATTGACCCAGCCCCAGAGCTGCCAAACCAAAACTTTGGTTATACTTCTGTGGTACCTCTCTTATCTTTTCACAAACAAGTTTTTCCCCATTTGCTTCAGATTCCTGAAAATCCACCCATCTACCCTCAGTTATAAGCTGGATCCCTGTAGCTGTGGCTGGCCTAAGAGAGACAGCAAGAGTTCATGCCCAAGCAGCTTCAGCAACACTGACTTTGATCTCAAAGGAGTTGCAAAGCAATATGAAGAATACAGCTGAATTTTGGAGCAGGCAGGTGATGATAAGTACCTCTTCACCGTCTGGGAATGACAAACCATCAGGTAACTTCACTGAAACAAGATGTATATCCCCAGTCTCAGCATTGCCACACTAGGCAGAGGCAAATCTTCGGAGCAAATCTGCTGTTTCTCCTTATCTTGTGTCTTAAAATGCAGCACTGCGCTAAATAGTGCTTGCAAGCAGGCTGCAGTTCTCCCGTGTTTCCAATAAACTGAGTCAATTAGCAGTTCCTCCACAGGGCTGCTAGGAGGATTTCTGATCTTTTTGTACAAGAGTAAACAGTGTGAAAATCAAAAAACAACATTGTCATGTTGGTCAAAAGCTGGTATCAACAAACTGATTGGCCCCAAGTAAACAAAGCCTTTTTAGGGCTTAATTAAATTTTATTTATCTTCTGTTGATCCTTATTTGTTTTCCACATCCTTTCGGTTTTTAGATGCTGATGGACAAAGGTAGAAATATGGAAAAACCCCCAAAATTCAAAAACCACATTCATGACATTTCGTATTTTCAGTCCCAGGAAGTAGCAGAAAACAGGGAAGAGATTCTTCTGAAAATGCCTCATTTCAGGCTTTCACGTACAGGCTTTTCAGATATGAATTAGTGACCCTGTTGGACTAAAACCTGAAATAAACACCTTTTTTAATATACATTGTCAGAAGAAATGAGGAATAATCAGAAGCCCAGTGATTAGAGCACGAAAATACATGGATTACTAAACCACCTCATATCCACTCATTTATGATTGTGTCATGATCCCATTTTGCAAAATTCTCAGCCCTGCCAGGTTCTACTGTAGTTGTTAAGCATTGTAGTGACCGCACTGAAGAGTGCAGAGCCGTAAGCTCTTCCCATTCTGAGGCTGCATTGTTTATTTGGCGTAGGATTCTTTCACAGAGCTGCAAATCAATCTTACTCAGATGCTGAACTTCACCCTGTTCAGACACAGACCAGAGAGGGGAATGAATACACAGGAGAAATTTAAACTGAATTAGTCTTACATTCTCCTGCATGACATAGTTTATAGCTGTTGTTTATTTCCACCTTCAGGCTACACAGGAAGCCATTGCCAGGCAGGCAGCTGCAGAAGCTGTGTGCATGCTAACTGAAAAGCACTCAGCCCTTCTGAGACATCCTCTCCCTTCTGAGAGGTAAGCAGTTGTATGTCCAAAATGAGAGCATAAATTAATTTGCTGGTCTCTGCATCTCCAGACTGACCAGACAGGAGAGCCATGGTTCATCATGAAATGGAGGGTACATCAGAGAATGCTTTATTTGGTAAAAACAGAGTAGAAGAGAGTAAATGTGTACAGGAGCCTGAGGTAATCCTGCCAACTTTGCATTGGTTCTGGCTCAAGGCTCATTTTGTGGGGTAAAAATGGTAAGAAGTAGATAGCTGAAAGTCAGTCCCTCCACCTTTTCCCATAACTACTCCCTGTCTCACTCCCTCAGCAGAAATGACAGGGAAGAGGTTTGGTAACACCTGGTATGATCAGTATGTTTTCTTCAATTTACAGTCATTTGACTCAACTGGCAGAGACAAAAAAAAATTCAGCCTCCAAGTTCTCATAGAACTCCTTGAAGTGACAAAAAACCCCTGAACTTTACTACAACAAGTTTTAAAGCTGTGAATTAAAGTCACAGCTTTGAGGATCGTGCCAATCTGCTGCCTGTTGCTGTCAGAACATGCAGGCAGGCTTAGGACAAAGTGTTGCCTTGTCTCATAATAAAGGAACATGCCTGAAGGATTATGGTTACATATGGTCACTGAAAATCAGACCAGGAGGGAACTGTGAGGAGAGAGGGACCACATGAGACACCATGTGTGGGTCTCTCAACAGGGTTTGGGATGGGGTGTTCCACCCTTGCCACAGTAAGCCTTTCTCAGAGTTTTTTATTTTGGCTTCTAGTTACAGAAAAAATGGCTCTTAAAGAGAGAAACTTTGAAAGAATATCTGATTGCAGTTATATAAGAGGGGGTGGGTAAAATCCCCTTAATCCTTTATCTCCTAGCAGATGAAAACTAGGAATTCATGAGAAACACTGTCAGAAGACCTGAGTCCAGAATGGCTCCAGACTCTGTGCTGGTTGATATTTGTTTGGAGTTTTTTTCATTATCACTGAATTTAGACATGATTTTAAAGGGAAAAAAAAATCAAACAGTAACAATCCAATTTTTTTGACCTTTTCTTTCAAGGTATGATAATTTTTCTGTTTCAGATTTCTATTTACCTTAAAACGGACATTTAGGACTGTTAGCTAAAAAATCAGTGAGGAAGGGATCACACTGTTCTGGCAAAAAAAACTCAGTTTGCCTGAACTTGTAGAGATAAATGATTCAGTGTGGTCTTCTATTTTATTGCCAGGTCTATCACAGATTTTTCATCTTTTGCTACTTGGTTTCTCTCTTTATTTAGGCCACTAATTTTAAATTTTTTTAAAAAAATCTTTTTGGCCTTATGGTACTATATTCTTCAGGGAAAAAAAAACAAAAACAAAAACAAAAACAAAAAACTGACAAAACAAAAAAAAGATCTTATTAAAGTGGGAAATTGTTGCCCTCCTATAAAAAAAAATCATCATACTTATCTTGAAGTCTGAAATTTGATCAAGAATGCTTCAAGCCATCCTCTCACAATTATAGCAGTGGAGGGTAATAACAGTACTGTCGCTACCTGGCCAGTGGCAATTGTCATAACTGGTGTCAGCATCCCTCTGCTGTCAGCTGGAGTGGCAATAACGTATCATTTGCTGCAGATTGGGACAACTGTGAAGTGTATTTATTGCAAAGACAGTAAGATTACAGACCACTGTCGAGTTAAATACTTTTTTTTTCCCAGGCAACAGAAGTCTTGTCTATAATATACTGTAATAAGTAAAGCTAAGGGCCTATGGGTGTTTTTTATATTCCCGTATTAATCTTCCTGGTCATTCAGACATGACTTAGTAAGTCTCCCAGATGTTATGAATGGCCTAGAGGGCAGAGTCAAAGCATCTAGTTTTGTGAGGTAATTAGATGTTATTGTAATGGATAATCCTATTTTTACAAGCTACAGAGGAAGACTGCTCATAGACTATACTCTGAGATCAACTCAAAAAAAAAAATTGAGTGAGGAAGTTCATAAGGGAAGCTTTTAGGACAGCTGCTTTACAAAATTTTCAGACAGAATTGTTTCAAAATATTTTTCATAAAATTAAGACGAATAATTTACAATAATAATGCCCCAGGCTGAGTAAAAATATATACTCTGCCCAACACTGATGATTTCAAAATAAAACCTGTCAGCAGAAAATTGCTTGCAAATAGGACAAGAAATGGCTATTTTCCTATTTTATCTTCAAATGCAAACAGATATCCAACACGTTTTCCAATACTTGGAAACATCTGTTGCCTGTCTCACATTTAGTCTACTTTCAGAGTTTGTATTTTGGTCTTATTTGCCTGTTTTTCTTGCAGAAGAATGTGTACTGAAATTCAGTATTTTATAAGTAAAGATATCTAAAAAGCATAAGATGCTGCAATGAGGTGAAAGGAGTGAAAAAACAACTGTTGTTAGCATGGTATATCAGGCTTGGGCTAAGCCAAGCAGATCAGCTCACTTCACTGAGACTTGTAAGGGACTATGTTTTCAATTGTGCTAACCAGAAGATTAGAAGAACAAAAACCCCAGAGATACTCAGCTGGCATCTGGGTGTCTTGCTTGCATGCATGCTTGATTTTTATTCTGAGGGAAGAAGAGACATTTAAAGTGAACAAAACACAAGGAAGGTAACTTCATAAGTGACACTCATCCTTTTTCTTTGCTTAAATAAGGAGCAGCTAATAATTAACATTTAATTTAATGACTTTCCTAGTCATAGCATGGTGGTGGAAAGGAAGTTCAGATCTGAAATAAAGTGAAATTTTAGTGATGCCACAAAAGGACTTCAGTCACATTCTACACCAGGATACTGAAAATCACTTTATTTCATACTATTTGGAAAGTAGCACTGATAGCTCTAATATACATCAGTGTTTATCATGTTGGTTATCAGCACAAAAAATAATGAACATGTCAACATAGAAATGGAAGAAGTAGTTATGCTGATTCTATTAGTCACATGTAGGCAGGGTACAGTGCCAGGGCTCACAGAGCCAAAACTAGCTACCCCTCTTGTCTCAAAAGTCTCAAAAGCACATTTGGGTGTCTGTCTTGGTTTTGAAAGACAGGTGCCTGCCAAGGAAGGCAGGAGCTTCTCTTGGAATAGAAAATGTAAATCCCCCCCTCCAAATTATTAAAAGGGCTCTCAGGCAAAGATATGAGGATAGGAATAACAGTTCTTTAATATGTATAAACAAAATCAAGTAAAACAAAACCCAACAAACTACAACCTAATAGGAAAATTAGAACAAGGTGCAGTATTAAACAAAAAAAAAACCAAAACCTGACAGTTAGAATACAACCTGACACCCTGTCAGTCAGGGTGTTGGTAGCAGTCC
>VXBU01019617.1:32541-93617 GCA_013400315.1 Bombycilla garrulus | reverse complement strand
GTAATGGCCCATTAAACAGGAAATGGCTCCCAGAGGGAGTTATCTATGACTCACGGGGCAAGGTGTTAATGGCCCATTAACAGGAGATAGTCCAGGGGAGGAGGTAAGGAAAACACTGCCCCTCCTGGTTTTAACAATTCATGAAGATGGAGATAGAATACAGACCTTCTGGAATATTTTTACATTGTAACCTAGGACATAATCCACCCCTTATTCTATTTCAAAGCCAGACAGTTCTTCATCATGAAGAAGGCTGGTAAACTTTTCGATAGACCTAATCAACACAAACCCCACAATTCCATCCTGCCTAGTACATCAGCAAACATTGAGGAAAAGTGTAGAATCCAATCCTAAAATTTGTAAGGACAGGGTTCCCAATTTTAAATTGCAGTGGAACTTCAATTATTTTACTGTATATCTTGGGCTACCCTAGCAGACTAGCCAGCTTATTATTGATGGGTCCTCCTTTTGTCCTAAATCTAGCTATGCACCTGACACCCTGAAAACTACTATTAACAAGGAGAAATCCTCCTTGATTAAATTTATCAACCATGTTGAAATGTTTATCAGTGCCAGAGACCCACCTGGAAGGTGTTATTTCTCTGCATAAGAAAGGGAAACACTCTGAATTCATTTAGTTGGACTATGAAATTTACTAGCTCTATAATGTCCCCTCCCTTGGATTATTCCTTCTCACATTAAGAGGAATCCCATTTATCCTACAGATCAATATCAAACACTACCACAAACTCAATTTTTACCTTTTTACCAAAGTGGTTCCCGTTTTGCATCAGTGGGTGCTGAAGCAATGAGCTCAGTTAGTGGGCTGAGCCCCCTTCCCTTTTAAAGGATTTGGAGTATCTGAGGCTTAATGGTAACAGACTTTCTGAACAAAAGAATTACTCACACTGATAGCTGAAACATCCTGGGCTTGAATGCTGCCTTGGCATATGTTGGAATAGTGTCACAAAAAGAATGTTGACATAGACTTATAAGCTCATGTTTCTATTTGTGGAATCTTTGCCCCGTTGTCTCCACTGACTTCAAGGTTGATACCAAGAAGTAAAGAAGTTGATGATGGTCTTTCACCAGGCCTTCTCCGTAGTTCTGATACTTCATATTAGAACTCCTCCTGATTGCTCCCACTAATAGCACTGACTGGGGAACATTCTGATCAGCTGCAGGTGTTGCACAGACATCTGTTTTCAACCTTTGTGCACATCACTGAGTAATATTTATTATTATCTACACTATTATTTAATAAGTCTTGTTTTTCCTCTGAGGTAAATTAAAAGCTTCAGATTAAGGACTATGAGAATGTGTCTACAAAAGAGCCAATTCTGCAGGGGTAGCAATTGCTTCACATGAGAAATCTGTCATAACAATCATAAAAACTGATGGAATGGTTTGGTCTAAAAGGGGTCTTAAAAATCACCTAGTTCCAACCTTCCCACCATGGGCAGGAACACCTTCCACTAGACCAGGTTGCTCATGCCCTGTCCAATCATGCCTCGAACAGGAGGATTTGCAGGTGTAGCATGGTGGGAATAACAGCACAACAACAACAGCGTGAGAACCACCACAGAAAAACCTTTAGAAAAACTAAAGGGCTGCAGAAAGAAATCATGAGCATTTCAAAGACTAAGGCACTGAGCAAGGATAACATTCCTAACCAGAGGAAAGTAGATTTTACAAGTGCAGATTTTCTTAGCTATAAGACAACTGAGAAGTTCAAAAATTGTGAATGCTAGAATACCTCTTACATCAGTNCATGGGCAGGAACACCTTCCACTAGACCAGGTTGCTCATGCCCTGTCCAATCATGCCTCGAACAGGAGGATTTGCAGGTGTAGTATGGTGGGAATAACAGCACAACAACAACAGCGTGAGAACCACCACAGAAAAACCTTTAGAAAAACTAAAGGGCTGCAGAAAGAAATCATGAGCATTTCAAAGACTAAGGCACTGAGCAAGGATAACATTCCTAACCAGAGGAAAGTAGATTTTACAAGTGCAGATTTTCTTAGCTATAAGACAACTGAGAAGTTCAAAAATTGTGAATGCTAGAATACCTCTTACATCAGTCTGGCGCTCTTTTTTTTTTTTTTGTTCTGTCTATTCTGTACTGAATCCACTTACAAAGTATTAAATGATGAGTACATTCTGGGCCACTTGAAGAAACAGCTAGTTGACCTAAATTCTATTATTAATTAAGCTGATCTTCTCAGAATTTGAAATGCTGCTCTGCACCTGCAGAAGCAGGGAGTTTTTTCTTCATGGCTTTGAGTCCTCATAGATCATCAGTGAATTCAGGGAATATATCAGAAAGTTGTTTCTTGTGACACAAAAATTCCACATTTTGCTGAGAGAAAGCTCAGTAAGAAAGGCTACAGCAGGGTCCTAACATTGTGCACTGTCACTATGGCAAGGCAGGAATCTGAAGGAAAGTGGATAATATCTTCCCTTCTTGCCTGCAAAGTTCCCTGTCCCTGTAGCAGATGGCTGAGTGCATGCACCATCGGATTGGCTCTTTCTAATCATTTTCCTCTGCATCCAGTTTATAGCAAAAGGCAGCTATTTCAACCCTTTTAATGTCTGGTGTAGAAGAAAGGGCTCCAAGCTATAGTTACAGAGATTCTTGATAGTTTTAATAATCCAAGTGAAAAAGTGATTTTGATGGCTTTTGGGGACTTTGCCAAACTTGTCATGGACTGCAAGAGCAAGGACAAACGTGGTGTGGAATTTGTGAAGATTGCCAGAGTTTCAACACTTCTCAACTGATGTAAAGTACAAAGCAGACTGATGGGTTTAGTAAGTGTTAAAGTTTTAAGGGACTGGTCAAAGTGTATGTATGTATGTGAAAGCACAATAAAAATAGAAGCAAAAATCTGATTCTGTGGAAAGCTGAAAGCATTCCTCAAAAGTACAACTAATTCAGTCATTTCAGCCTTCCAGAGAATGGCTTTTCCATTTGCATTTCTCCCAAATACCCCAGCAAGAAACACTAATAATAGCAATTGTTATCCACCATAGTAAGAGTAACAACCAAACAACCTGTTCATGGGAGCCCTGAACAGAATAAATGAAAACAAAGATTTGCTCTGATAAAGACAAAAAATTAATCCCATTAGGCTGAATTCAAATCATATACAGAGACTGCACAGACTCTACACTTTTTACTATAAAAAAGGTGTTTCTGAAATTGATGGAATTACAGCAACATGAAATAAGCACAAAAATGGCATTAAGTGTATAATGCAAAATGCACAAAGGATGGCATTACTAGATAGAATCACGGGCTACACATTTATATGGAATCAGGAGAAAACTGGTAACATCCACAGAAGAACTTTGTGCAGTATGGCAGACTGATATCCAAGTCAGAACCAGAACATGTTTGTTCATTACACTACTCATGCCAGTGATATCATCCATGCCTTAATCTGGGAACATTCAGAAACTGAAGATCAAACCCCCTGATTCTGTGATACTACAACATTTTCAAAATGCTTAGGAAATATTTAATTAAGTCTTATAGATTCCCAGTGCACTAGGAAAGTGTTATCTTCATTTGTAGTGATGGGAAAAATGTTTGGATACTTGCTCAGAGCTGTCAATGGGAAAGGAAAATTCCTGATGAAAGATGAAGCCCTCACTAGAATGATCTCACTGCTCGTGAATCTGCAGGAGCAGAGTCCTGATGTTATCAAAGTCATTTGGCCATTCATGCCATGGCACTGAAGAACACTGTCACGGGTTTATTTACCAAATTTCGATTTCCCAGTCAGGGAACCAAGAATGTCATGGTTTGACACTGGCCAAAGGCCAGTGCACCCATGAAAATATATTTTTCTCAATTTCTGCTGTGAGATAGGACTAAAAAAGGAGCACAGTCACCCAACTTAAAGCATAAAGAAGAAACTTTATTAACTAACACTAAAAAGAAGAAAAAAAACAGAAACCAGAAGGAAACTTTCAAAACATCCATCCTCCCCCCACCTACGGTTCACTCTCCCACCAAAACCACATGAAAAGACAAAACCTAGGATTTTCAGTCAATCCACCCCTTGAACAATCATTTCCCCAACCCAACAGGAAGAGCAGAGTCCCTCCTGCCTTTGCCATAGATCCCCCCACAAGAATACCAGTCCTCTTGTGGCCACACGGTTCACAAATGGCTCGCCCGCGTCTTGCCATTGTGCAACATCGCCCCCCATGGACAGTTCTCTCACAACTGCCCATGGGCTGTATCAGCTTTTAGGGTGCAGTTTAAGAATGTCTTTTTCCTAGTCCAAACGAAACCTCTTCTCATCAGCTCCATCTTCATCCCAAGGAACAGTCATCCTTGGGGCCGGGGATTTCATTACATCAGTGCTTCAGCACTCCCCATCTCTGGTTGTCCCTGGGCTGGGGACATCAACAATCAATGCTCCAACACTCTCCATTTCTGGCTGTCCCTGGGGCCGAGGACGTCAACAATCAATGCTCCAGCATTCCCCATCTCTGGTCGTCCCTGGGGCCGAGGACGACAAAAATTCAGTGCTTCGTTAGCACCCCCCACAGGACTAGGACATCCCCCTAAAAAGCATTCTACATGTTATAGAAGCAATCCAGTCCAGTTCTATGGCTTTGCAAGAGAAGTCCATGCCAAACCTGGCGCACTCCTTCATTCTTCCTTCCCACTTTGGATTCTTTCCTGTCTTTTCCTTGACATCAGGTCTCAAGCCCTGTCTCTTCATCTCCTTTGAGCTGTTCCCTTTTCAGTTGAGCAGGATGCATGCCTTAAAAAGGTCCATCTGGGCAAGAAGCAGTTAAAACCTCACTTTCTGGGACTTCTGCCAGTATCTTGTCTCTTCCGATAAGATGACCTTGGAACCGCAGCTGGGAGAAACGGGAGATTCTCCACACCGGGAAGAGGGGAAGAAATTCTTCTCTGCCATCCTGGGGCCAGCCCGTCCTCCGTTCCTCCGCTCCCCACTGCTCCCTGCCGGGATGGTTCCCTCCGGGGGTGGTGGGGGCTCTCTCTCTTCCGGCCTGGCCCGGCACGACCCAATCCTCCCCCCCACTGGACGCTGGGGGAAGACTGGGCCAGGGCACGGGGCATCGCTCTTCTGTTCCATCCTCCCCACCACCGGCCGGGATATCTCCCTCAGGAGGGGCTCCCGGCACGGCCCGACCCGGCCTTTCCCCTCCCGCAGGCCTCCGTGGCCTTGGGGGGGGGAAAAGCCGGGCCGAGGGCACGGCCCGCAGCTCTGTACCTGTTCAAGGCCGGAAACCAAAGAGAGCGATTCCCGGGCAGTCCTGTGCAAATGTATATCCTACTGAGACGAATTTCACTTTTGATTGGCTCATTTCCCTGTCTATCTTTAAATTTGGCCCACAATTGGTGTTGCACTGGGCTCATGGGAAATCCACATGCACACCTCACTTCCAGGGGTGGCTATTTTCCTGCCCACCAAAATGTCAATCAATCTCAAACCAGGACAAACACAAATGATTACTAGCTTTTTTAAGGCTGCAGAGTCTCACACTTTCAGCTCTCACATCTTCCATATCAAAATTATTTGACTTTTTAGACTCAGTCAAGGAATATTGTGGAATTGCACAAGCATCCGTAAGTAGAGTTGCTAGGAAATACATAAGCAACTAAAAACCACATTTTCTCTTCCTTCAAAAGTTCTCCTTTATCATGCTGAGAAACTGTTCTCATTGTCTGGCAGAAAAAATAACAACTCAAAAAGACCTGGTTTCATTCAGCCTGGGATCTTAACACCAAAAATGCAAACAAGAACAGGGAAAACAAATTCACTTTTTCTACCATAACAGTCCTTCTAAATAGTCTTCACACTCCTTGTAAAGATATCTTGTATGTTACTACTGCAGTAATTTCTTTTTTAAAGAAACACTTTCTTCCTTTATTTGAAAATTAGTGGCAGGATGAAATATTAGAACTTAGCACTTGAACACTTGAGAAATAATATTAATTCTGATTGTTCTCATTGCAAATTGAGAATTCATATTCCAGTTTATAGAAAACAACAGGACAAAAGAAAAAAATGGACCTGTCTCAGTGTGGTAGGTAATGTTGGAAAATAAACCTATTTCCTTCTCTTTCACCTATAAATGTAATTGATACCCATCTAACCGTAGACAAAATGATCAAAACATACTCATTTCAGTTGTGGTGTCTGCTCCTATGGTTGTATGTAACACAGACTCACATTGTATATAAATTATACACTACCAGTTATTTATACTCTACTGCTAAGCTGCTGCAGCACAGTTAAGAGCTGGAGCACAGGAATTTTTTTTTCTTTTCTCTCTTCAAACAAATTTGCCAAAAAGCGTTTTTATAGAGCATGTAATCCTTGAATTTTGCTTGAATTTGCCAGACAGTTTTGATTTTAAATGTCAAGAGAGATGCAAATCCAGAGTGAAAGAAAGAGAAGAAGAATAAAAATGGAGAAGTAAATAACCTTCTCCAGCTTCCTGAGCAGTGCTCCTTGCTGGTGAATGAGCAGTTTGAAAAAGCCCCACTACTTTCTTTCTCACCGCCATACTGTTTCTGCCCTGTTCTTTTGAATTTCACATCTCCATTTTCTGTTGCGCTCCTTCTTTTTTTGAGATTTCCAAAGAAGCAACAAATATAAATCTGTTGATCAGGTAAATCAGAACCATGAGGGTGGAAAGCAGTTACACACTGTTGCCCTTACCCCTTCTGCTCTTTCTACATTTTTTAATCAATGTAGCTTGCCATTCTTAAATTCCTGAAGACACTTTTTTCTTCTTATATTCATTCTTAAAACAGGCTAGAGACTGAACACATAATCTACTCTACAGATTGCATCTTGACCCTAGTTTTATAAAAGCTGAAATAAAATGTCTAGTATTAGATGTTTAAGTCTAACAGTTGTGTTCCCCCATTTCAGATATTTAACTTTAATTTCAGGCAAGTGTATATAACCCCTCCACTCTGTCATACATTAGTCATACATGTGAGATGACCGGACAGTTTATAAAACATCTGAAAATACAAAAGGCTTGAAATGCACATAACAAAAGATGTTTCATAGCTTAAAACCTTTCAAATCTCTCAAATTTTAATTAGTACAAGTATAAAGAAAATCACAAAGCCTACAGAGGTGGATATCAGATACATGTCTGCTGAGGTCACACTTCTTAATAGTTTGCAGTGCACTTTCTCTGTGCCCTCCCTGAGTGATGCAGTTCGAAGACGATCTCTAGAAAACCTGTGTCAGATGTCAAAGAAATTTAGACAAATCATCAGTCCCTTGTTCCAAATGCTTCTGGAAAACCATCAGAAGTTCTAAGGAAATGTCATTGACTCATGTGATGAGGCGATGGCAGAGAGTAACTGCAAAACTGAAGTAGAGAGTTGATTAACAGGTCATAGCAACCTAAACAAAAAAAAATCTTTTTCTCTTTCTTTTTCTTTTTTTTTTCTTAGGAGGCTTTTGGAGGCTATTTGAGTTTTCCCATCTTGCTTGTTTCTTTTTTTCTTCTGGATAGGTAGCAATTGCAACCAGTATGTGTGCTTGCCAGCCTATGGGAAAGGGAACAAGCACCTCTAATCTCTTTCTTCTTTGTATCTAGAATTTCCTTTGGGACAGGACAGCCAGTCACCACTCCAGGCCCCATGATAGATCTTCTTTTTCCTCTCTATAATGCTTTTAAAACTCTCTAGCTTACAAATTCATGTAAGGGTTTTACAGCATTTACCGAATTGTGAGTATGTGGATTAAAAGCCATATACCACAGTCTTATTTTAATTACAATAATTATAGTGAACTCTGTTTTACGATAAAGAGTTATATCTTCCCAATGAGGGGTTTCAGTTGTCTTCCTGCCAGTCTCTCTCAGGCAGATCCTTAGTCTGAGCCTACTCACTTATGAAACTCAGGTCTTGGAAATAAGATGCAAACACTAATAAAAAAATTAAATCTGCAAACAGTAGCCCGAACTCAGTATGAAGTGCTTTGGTATAAAGAGAAGGAAGTAGGTAAATATCTCCTTCCAGTCCATAAAACAAAAATTGGCATACGTGAGGCACAGCAAGCACAACTTTAAAAAATCTGTATCTTTAGAATACCAGATCACCTCAGAAGTAATTAACTGTTGATCACGTAGCAACAGGGGTTATTACAGAGCACCGGTTCTACTATAAGCATTCATACAGGCTTCCCAAAATCTCAGCTTGTAGCACACACAAAAAGAAAGTGACCTTGAGGTCAGAAGCAAATTGCTATTATACATCACCAAGGACAGTATGTCAAGTACCATATTTATGTGTGAAGTGGAAAGGAATTAATGAACAGAATTCAGACAGTGTATGTTCTCTAGAGCAATACAAATGAATGATGTCTTGCAACAGTTACTGAGCCAGACCTATTCAGATAGGAATTACCAACATATTAACATGGTAAATGATTTGTTAACCATCACGGCTTTAAAATGCATAACAAAAAGCTTGCATTATTTTTTTTCTGAGGCTTTTAACAAGCTTTTCACTTCCCACATAAACACTAGGTTGTGAGGAGGTTGTTCAGCTATCCACGGACATTATACACAGTGCTCAAACTTTGGACTGGTAATGCAGTATATAATGTTATATAACAAATTCCTCAAGATTTTGCATGAGGTTGACATAAATAATTCATGCCTTAATGTTCAATTGTCAGTACAAATTACACTCAGTGTCTGCTTAGTTTTACCACTTGACTTTTTTTTTTTTAATTCTGAACAACCCGTTCTTTACTGCAGGCCAGATTTTGTCACTCCTCCCCCTATTCATAGAGGTTTCTACACAGATAAATCTAATCAGTGCTGAACAAATTTGGCAAAAGACAAGAATAAAAACTGTAAGAAATGTCAAAAATCTCTGGCACTGAACTATCTTAGAATTTGGAAAGGAACAATTTACAGTTTCAGGTATGTGCTTTCAAAGCACCTAGCAAAGTGACTTCCCTCTAGTGCTACCTCAAGAAGAAAAGAACATATTTTATTACATTTTTTTAATAGCTAGTAAAATACTATGCAAGCCTGTGGTTGTGTAGACAGAGCAAAAAATTGACTTTGTATTTTCTTTTTTTACTGAGAAAGGAAAACTTTAGCAAAGTTAAATTGCCAGTCATTCCCAGAGCAAGTAACCAGTAGAGGATAAAACCGGGTGTTAAAAGTGTGGTGGTGGGTACCACACAGTATCAAGCCATCTGTGAAGTTGCTATTATAATTTCCCTCTCTTTCTCTATTTCCTTAACTGCAACTGCTCATTTTACTAAGACAAACATGTAGCATTGACATTTATGCTGAGATAAGTTAAAATCTATGCTGTGCTTTTGTGAAATGATGTGAGAAAAAATCAAGTTTGTAAAGTAATTTCACAAGGAAAAATGTGTGATTGCTTTATAACATCATCAGGTAACCAGGTATAAAAATTACCATAGACATAATAGAATGAAATTCCTCAAGAACTATGGAGAAGTAGATATTTTAGAAGTAAAGAACATGGAATTTTTTTGAGTCTCCAGTGAACATAAGTTGAAACTAAAGAATCAAATATCAGGTCAACAGCTCCCACCTCTCAAAAGAGTGATGGAGTCAAACAGCTCCTGCTGTCTGGAATCTCTTGTGCAGTTCTGGGAATTTTTGTGCATTGTGTGAGATGTTTATGAGAGAGAGAGAGAGAGAGAGAGATTGTGGAATAAACTAGTGCCTGCCTAAACTTTCAGTGATTTGCCTTCATGTACCTCCAAGGTAATGAAGCGTGAGTTCAAAAGGTTAGATTTCACACAAGTCAGCATGGAAGCCAAGAGGGAAACTTCATATTTGGAGTTCTATTTTTCAGAGCCGTTTATATATGAATGGTTCCAAAGAAAATAAACAAAAGAAATCCAGCTTAATTTAACTGTGAAGGTTGTCAACAATTGCTTCAGCTGAAGGGACTTCAAATACAGTTAATCTGACTACATTATCAAGTATAAACTGTGCTTCTGTTTGTTTGCTTTGTCCCCTGGATATGTACAAATGTGACTTTCCGGTGAAACATTCTTCCTGAGACAGAGAAAAGTGAGAATCAATCCTTCAACAGACTGTAAAAAAATCAATATTTTTCAACAAATCTGACACTTATTTATGGAGCTGTAAAAGGATTAAATACATGGTAGTATTTTTCTTGACTTATACACGACTTCCATGAATTGTAAAGCAAACAGCTGCTATGTGCAAGATGCCAACAAAAATTCCCCTAATAATGAAAAAGTTTCTCAAAGATTCAAATACTTCTTGTACTCTCAGGAATCATTTCATTTGCTAGGCAAAGTTTCCTCCCTGCCTTCAAGATGTTCTCACTCCTTCTGTAATATTAATGAGATTTGTCTCTGTCTTCATTGTAAAATCTGGAAGGAAAGAGCATTTCTGCTCTAATCTTTTGGCACCTGAACATTTAATTAAAAGACTCTCATATCTCTCAAAAAAAGCATTAGCTTTGGCAAGTACTCAGCACACTCAGGAAATCACAAAGAAAATTTCCTACTGTAGACCTCTGTTTACTAAAACTACAAGTGCAGATCTCACTACCTTGCTTATTTTCAGTTTTCAGTATTTTTAATTTTTTCACTGCTGCAAAATAGGGAACTCAGCTGTTCTATATGACTAGGTCATACATTTTTCCAGATGTCATACAGAGAGCACACATATTTGATAATTTAATGGAACTGGAGTCATCCTCTCAGCTAGAGTGTCCTCAGTCATCAATATCATCAGTAAACCTAAATAAGTGAACCCAGGAAGTACCTTCACATTATCTTTCCATGCAGTCTGGTCCGCCAGACTACTTGAACTTGTCCATAATTGTGCACCAACACTGAGAGCTACACTGGTGTAAAGATTCTGCAAGTCTATCTGGATCAATGTCATAGGTCCTGAATAAAAATTGTATCCTTGAGGGTCAGAATCTATCCCACTGTAGTAAGAAATATGTCTGAACTCAGTAAATTACTCTGAAGAACTTTGATTTCCCTCTGTGCATTTCCACATGAATACCAGATGTTCTTCTACATCTGCCTGTGAGAATGCCCCATCTTCAGATGGAGGAACTTGAGTGGCAGGCTGGTAGCAAGACTCTTGAAGCTGTATAGGCACATTCATAGGCACATAGCATCCTTGGCAGAAGCCAGTAGATGTTTCATTTGAACAAATTTTTCTTTGTTGTACTTTCTGGCAGAAGGAAGTGTGGTATGTAAGCAGTTAAATTATTTTGCCTTCTCCCCCATCCCCCTTTGTAACATAACTTTTTTAAAGATTTTGAACTGAAAGCACAAATTTTTCATTATGCTGAGTCTTTCCTACAAGAAAGACTTAGGCTAATTCCAAAAGAAGACTCAAGGGAGAATGGTTCCTATAGACTAATCACAACCTCAGGGAATTAGCATATCTGTCTTGCATGTTGCTATGCCCCACAGATGCAATTATCTCACACCAGCTGCACAATTTATTGTGACTGTTAATGAAGGACTAATACATGTGCAGAATTATACAGTTAAATCCAAAAGCAGAGTCACATATAGAAGACCAGCAACATTTACAGGCAATTATTGAACTAATGAAAATATATTTTTCTGTAGACCTGGAGACCTCACTTATGCAATGAATGCTGATACCTCTGTAATATTACTTGTGTAAGCAAGGATACAGGATCAGGTCCCAGCCAACCAACTTGAAGCACCAACTGTAGCAGCATGCAGAAGTTGCAGTTTAATGAAGTGTCAGTTATAAACTGCCAATTTAAAATGGATTAGGTAGTCAGATTTCACAATAAAAATCCCCTCCGGGGAGAATCTTGACCTACTTAATTCACAGGCATGGAAACAATTAAATTGTAAAATAACTCTGCATGAAGAAATCACTGGAGAAATTGTTCATGATATACTTTCTGCAAAATATGAAAAGTTCTGTTTTTAAAAATATTTATGTAAATACAAGAACTGAAAAAGTCCCAAAATTTGATTGCAGTATGAAATGATAGATTAAATGAGTCAGTACTCAGCTTCTCATACAAAATAAGAGTATGCAAATTTATTATAAACATCTTTGCCATTTTCTTCTTTACCTCCAAACTTTCCCTTGGCCTTCAAATTTCTTTAGTCAAATTCTTCTACCACCTCTGTCCCTCTCCTTTCTGCCACCCTTCCAGTGAGGACCTGCATGCATCCTTATAACAGCCACACTTTTGCTACAATAATGAAGTTAAGTAAATACAATTTTTTTCCCAGCTATTGGTGAGACAAATAACCTCTGTTACTGAAACTCACTGACTCTAGTCAGCATGAACTGGCACACATTCATATACATGCCCAATTACACCTAAAAAGCCAGGAAATTGATTCAAAAATTCTGTGGGACCTGAAATGTTGGTTACATTTCTTTGGCATTTGGGTGTTTCAAATATCTTTACTGGAAAGAAAAAGTAAAAGAAAACACTAAAATGCTCCTGATGTTAATGAAACAAAAGCCAATTACTGCTTTTTTTAATACTCAGAGAAAATTCCTTGGGCCATGTAATTTACCTGAAAAATGAACAATGTTCAATTTACTCAAGTTAATTTTCCCAATGTGTAAAAACACAAGGAATTTATTGCAGATTAAGGTAATCTCAAGATCCCACATCTTTTTTTTAACAGATCATTGTACATGGACTTCTGGGCTGTAGGCTATTTCATAGACTACACTTGTAGACTTCACAGCCTTCAAGGCTGTCATAGACTAGATGGCAAGACATGCAACAGGAATAAGCTCTTTAAAATATATGGCATTTGATGTCTTCCACTTTAGACCATCCTTCGTCCTGGAATCAAATGTAGATAGGTATCAAGAGTCCTTCACAAGTCTACGATATTCAAACAAAATCTGAAAGACATAGACATTTTGAGTAGATCTGGAGGTAACAATTTTGGTATGTAATTTTTTCAATGAGTTACCTGTTTCAATTAGTCATCACACGTGTACTGTCTCCACTTGCAGCAAAAAAAAAAATCTACTGACCCTTGCTGAACTATGTAAGATACAAGATTTTAAGGAGATGACATAGTGCAGAATACAGCTGGTATCCAAGAAAGCCAGCCTTACACAGGGAGGTGTGTAAATTCAATTATTCCATTTGAAAAGGCACCAAGTGCAGTACCAAAAGGCAGCAGATTGAATGAACGACATCTTTTTAGTCCAATACAACAACAAAAAAATACAATATAAAAACTAAAACAAATTTAATCTATGGCATTTTCAAACTACCTGTCTTTTCATGGCACCCATTTAGCATATGAAGTAACAGCTCACATCCATCCTCCTCTTCAATAGTAGACCTCATATGTCTTGATTATGTTTTATGCATTAGGCTTCATCCAGAATTCTACAGATTATTTTGATTGATCTGTGGAAATAAATAGTAACATTTCATCATTTCTACCAGTGAAGGTGTTCCACTGTGTAGACGGAAACCCTCAAATTTACCAGGACAAGTCAGTGAAAAAGGGGGCATGATTCTCATCCCCAGTGGAAGAACCCTGGTCTCCAGCTTCTGTTTCACAACCTGTTTTATGTCTGATTCACTGTTTTTTTTAACGTGAGCTACAAAACTGGTTCACTGGTTTGGATTTCTTTGGACAGGATTTTTGAGCTTCCATGGTTTTGCTCTTGGCAGATCTGACCTCATTAACACCCTCATTGTTCTTGTTGGCAAGTGGCTAAAGTTCACTTTTTGTTAATGCATCAGTCTGCTCACCCAACTGTAAAAAAATAGAAATAAAATAACATTTTAAAAGCCAAAGCTATACCCAAAGATATTGAAATTAATAAAAATCAAAGGAATATAATGAAGTATCCAAATAAACATAATGTGATTTTAATTTGAATCTGTATTTTCAATTCCAGTGCTTTACCTGAAAAACCTGTACAACTTACCAGAGCTAAAAACCCCATGAACTTTGACAGGTTCTGACATTAATGTTTAAAACCTGATTGGAACAAACAATAAAAAATTCCTCTGAAATCCAGGGCAATGCATTACAAGCAGTTGTGCAGCTTCATAAGCCAGAAAGGGTGTCAAAAGGAATTTCATAAGCCAGAAAGAAACCATACCTTCCAAATGGAAGGTAATGCGGATGGAAGCTGATGGTCTGTCACTGGGAAAGAACAACATCTACCTGTGTATGGAAATTCCTAACATCTACAAAATTTTCAGCCTGTAGCTCTTAGCCAGTGCTGTTCACAGGTAACGAGGGACAAGGGGAAGAAAAACAATCTTGTGGGTGTTAATATCTTGCCTAAATCTTTCTAGAATAATGCATTTCTAGAAGAAAATCCTGCAGCTTTAGAATTCTAGCCTTACCCATTTTTGAAAAACAGGTATTTTAGGGGAAGTTCATGTTTGCAGTCCTTAGTGTTTGAACACTGTCCTCACAGAGATCTACAAACACATGGATGCAAACACCACAGCCACTGTCAGGCTGACGAGTAACCTGTAACTTGTTTTGATTGACCGGTGTTGTCAATCAAAACCGGTCAAGCAAGAGGTGACACCAAGCTGTAAGAGGTGGTCTCAGGCAACATGAGAGGTCTGTATCTCCTACAGCAGGCCCTGATAGATTACTAAAATAAAGGATTCCAAAAGCGGGGCAGGACTCATGACACAGGATAGCACAGGCAAAATTACAAGCAATGCAGCTACACAGTGAAACGAAGAATAGTGAAGAGATAACTGAGCTAGCAAAAAAACTGCAATAGTGAGTGGAAGCATTGCAGCTGAACTTCTCACAGACCTCAGCAGAGCAGATCTGGACACACATTCACTAACAATCAGTAGTGGGAAGTGTTCAGCTCCATGTAGAGCTGCAGTAAATGATTCACTGTCTCAGATCTCTGTTAGCTCAAACATCTCCATTTCACATGTAGACACAGGTGGGGAGATTAAATAACTATCAATTTAGACTTGCCTTCAGACATGCAACTCTTGTTTCTTTTATTAAACTGTGAGAAGAATAGTAAAACAAACTAATCCAGAGGAAATAAAATTGCTCAGAGGAATAATTATAGCAAGTTTCACCTCAACAGCTGGGTCACTGGTTCAGAATCATTCAAATCACTTGTGACTGAAAGTCATTACCAGTTGACTCCACTCAATGAGCTTGTGCTTCAGGTCAGAGTAATAATTACTGCAGAACTAAAACCGCCATTAGTGGCTCCATTAGTAAGGCGAGAGAGAAAAAGAGCGAGAGAGAAGAAGTAGCAGTCTCAGTCTCATTAGTGCTGCTTTCCAATCAAGAATGAGAGGAGAAAATACTTTGAGGAGTCCTGCACTGCTGAGACCTGATTTACCTGTGCTGTATCTGCATCTCCAGAAGGACACGGGGCTCCCTTGGATCTTACCTGTCACATGCACCAGTGCTGTGTAGATATGATAAATAGCCAGCCTAGCCTTGGCCATAACACTAGATGTCCATCTGGGGACAGCTGAGTTCTTCCCTTTTTATTCCACCCTCCCTCCAGTGCTTCCGAATAGAAACTCCAGCTTCAAAAACACGATTGTGTTATCAATAAATTGAAGTCTTTCCTTTCCCCTATATTTTGTCCTTGAAAACCAACAAAAAGCACACACATATTGGGAAATTTTGTCAGAAAATATGTGCATAAAAATTATGAAAAACCGGTATTCAGCAGACATTCACCTAGAGACCCATTTCACCAAAGATTCCTTATAGCCTCATACCTGCTGTTTAGCACCAGCAAATTACCTATATCTGGGATGGTTATATTCCTTATAGAAAGTGATAGCTGAGCATTTCTATATCATAGAAACAAGCAGAAGAAGCTGAGGAGCTGCTCTAGGAAGGGTAGCCTGTCTAGGAGTAAGATTTATGACAGCTCTGTGTGGCTGGACATGCCAATGGCTCTCTGGTACATGAACAGCAGTGTAATACAGCTGAGGTAAGATATAAAACCCACTGTTCTGTCAAGTCAATTATAGACACAGATGAGGCCAGGTGGAAAGAAAAGTACAGATTTACATCAGATGGAAGAAAAACCATGGTGGTAAACAAAACCTTTACGAGATGTGTTTCTAAATTTTTCAAAAGAAGCTCTGAGAAAATACCAAATATTAATGACCGTGAATACAGAGGGCTATGAATAGGAAGCAGTGCTTTAAAAAGAGGGACAAATGTGTGAATACTGTATTAAATATTTATTATAGAACATCTCTCTTCATAGCAATTTCTAGTAGTTTTTAAAAATATATTTGCTTATATGACTGGATTCTTTATACCCAGATACCATTCATAATAACATGCACTAATAATAGCAGGATGGCCTTATTAACATTCCATACTTAAAAGATCAGCTGACATGTTAAATTGGGTCTTTTAATATTATAAGAGTTTTTCTAATGGTTGCTATTTTAATTTCTCTGTCTCTTTTAAAATATCAGTCTCTTAAATATTTATCTCTCTCTTTAAGCATGGTGTTTTAATCCAACATCAAATCGTTAGATTTTAAGAGAAGGTTATTACAACACAGCAAACATATGGGCTCATTTCAGCTCCCAGTGTACATAAATTAGACAGAACAAAACACTTCCTATTCGTTACCAAAACATGTGGTTCAGTCAGCAATTTTTTCTCAGAAGTATCATAGAACTCATTTAGTAAGAACAATATAATTTTTTTCTCACCTCACTCTTATCTCTGTAGATCACACAGCAGAAGCCGGAATTGCAAGATGAAGTTCACCGTCTCTCCCTCTCTCTGTCTCTCACTTATATTTCATTCAAGATTGTCTCCACTTTCAAGACAACAATTGCTTTCAGAGATTGAGAAATCTATTTTCAGAATTTATATTGCCTTTTGAAATTACAGAAGCAGATAAATCTTGCAACGCTGGTGGAAGCAAAACCTTCAAATTATATAGACATAGTATAGAAAACCTGAGACAATTCTGGAGTTTTTCTCACAATAAAGACTTTTTTTTTCTGTTTCTATATGAGAAAGGAAAAAAATGCCTATGGGGGCATCTAAGTTTAATTCCTGACCTTCTGTGAGAACAGAGAGCACATTTGCTTTTCAGAGAGAAAATTAAAGCACCAAGCTTGGGACCATCAGTGAGTGGTTCTCTCTCCCCTGGCTCTGTTTTGGGGCACCACACAAAACCGCCTTATGGCAATGTCCAGGGGCAAGGACATTTCAAGGTACAACTTGCCCCCAAAATCGCACAATGTATTTATAAAGAAGACATACATTGGTTTTTCCACCTTCTATCCATGCAGCCTTCAATTGCTACCCAAGGAGGCTCTACACTCTCAAGATCCTTACACCACATCCTGGAGCAGATAAAATACACACTTAGATTCATGCTATAAAAATACCACAACCTCACATTACTTCTATTTCTTTGAATTGGGAAAAGCAGACCCAATATTTATCTGAGGGCCGCAGGAGGGTCATGTTGAATGCAAAGGACTCCAGCACACAAATGCAGCACGGGGAGGAAGCAGCTGCCCTGCCCAGAGCACAGCTTTCTGGGCAAGGGGATACAGCATGCCATGGGAATGATCCTCACCCTGTCACCATCAGCAGCATGGGCACAGCCAAGGAAGAAGGCAGAGCTCTTCCTCACAACATTCCCTTCACTTTCCTCCCTGGAGAAGCAGGAGCCACCAGCAGCCTCCTAAATGAGCACTGCTCTTTGAGCTGCCAGTCCCCCAGTCAGACTGGCAGACAGTAAAGCCAGAAGGCTGAAGTATTAATTAATTAACCTAGTTAGTGCGATGTTCACTGGGATAACTGTGAACCAGAACTGGTCAATTCATGACATTTGGGCTGAATTTGAGACGGATGTGAGGCCCACGGGCCCACTCCTGTGCCTGCCTGTGAAATGACACACAGGACAAACAGATGCCAGACCAAACTGTAATTCATCGGTGATGTGTGCTGACATCTCAGCTGTCAGAGGTTTCAGGCCAGAAAGCAGACCTTAAACAAAGCTTTTAAAGACAAAAATACTAATAACACCTTTATCTGCTTAGGAGCATACTTCCCATTTAGCACAACTCCACAACTGTCTATGAACAGAGAAAAACTGTAAAGGAAGATAGAAAGAAAACTTTGACATTCATAAATCAGGAAATATAGATTAACTCTGATATGAAAAAAATCAAAGCAAAAATGAGTCTTAACATGACCAGTTTGAAAAGAAAAGAGGTTTTGCGCACAGATGTTCATGTGTTCCCTTTACTCTCATTTTTTCCTAAGATTTTTGAGTAAAAAGAATCCAAGGATCATGTTGCTGGGGAAACTGAAATGACGGTGTAATCTTCTGAGAAAGTGTGAAACGTGGAATTAACACCACTGAATTGAATTTAATAACACTGTGCAACATCAGACCTAGCCTTAAATCAATGTTTAATTTTCTCAGCCATATTACAGATAGCCATTATATCTCCAGGGAACACCAACCACCCCACAGAGGGTCAGCTTACCCAAGTAATATTTTGCAGGATCTTCTAGTGAATAGATGACAAAATATTCTTTCAGAGTTTGTAACCTCAGCTTCCATAAAGACTTCGTTTTTTTACATTCTGGAGACATTCCTAATGTTCTACTGTATTTGGTTTTACCCACTTAAGCTCAGTGATACTTGTGACATATTACACCGTTATGCCTAAAACTAAAAAAAAACATAGCCCACTTTTGGAAGGCAATAAAAATAATAACCACTAATGTGAGTGTGTAAATATAAGCTTCTACAACCACTGCTTTCAAGAAGACTACTTTCAAATAAAAGTCAGGTCTGAGCTTTAAATTACTTACAGCAAAAATATGCTGCTTGAAGATCTTCCATATTATATTTCAATCCAGTTTTTACTTGGAAGTACCCCACAAGCACAAGCAAAATGAAATTGCATGGACCATAAGAGGCGCTTTCACCCTTGCCTTGAAAAGAATTTGTGAAAATATTTTGTGGCAGCAGCAGAGATTCCATTCCCTGAATGATGTTCTGCTGCTGCAGCGTGCAGGCACAGCAGAGAGCACTGTCACATACCAGGGCATAAGCATCGGATCACGCTAGGGCTGGTATCAGCAGCAGGTGCTCATGCAAAGTTGCTGCCAGGCCTGGGACCCCCAAATTAACTGCATCAAATTTGTGGGGTTCTTGAGCAGAAAACTGTGACAGCTTGATGTTACAGTTCAGTTCTCTGCTACTACAAGGAGAGGCTCATCCATCACGTCACTTGGCACACAGGTGTGCATCCAGGAGTGCCCCAGGGCACAACCTCACAGGTTCCCACATATTTGACAGAATTCTGCCAGTACAAAAGGAGCCAGTGCTGAATGCACTCAAATGGACATAAGCTTGGCCAAAGCGAGAACTGCAACATCTGCAATTAAGCAGCTTGAGGCTGGGCATGGAATTTGCACTGCTTATAGCCCTTTCTGAATTTGAACAAAGTTATTTCATCTTCAGGGATCCATAGATTTGCTAAATTATTCTTGCATAGGCAAAGAGAAACACTTGTGAAGAATGCTTGCTTCTGCAAGGAGCAATGATTTCACTCAGTCAACAACATGTCTAACTGGCAAAAGAATGTAGAATCAGGTTATGTCCTGCCAGAAGAGAAATTTTATAGGGTTCTCTTTGTCAGTAGGCTGAGTTTATATATAAAAGCTAATTTGCAGCTTAGTGTATTCTGCAAAAGAAAGCCTGATATCTGCCATAGAGTTTTGACCAACAGCAACCAGCCAGAATTAAATTCTTGGGAATTTTCTTTCTCATGTCAGAGAAGGAGCCTTCCCTTTTTAGATTATACTTGTTTTTTTACGCAGTGCCTGATAGAGACATTTGAAAATTTCTTGACAAGTAGATGTGTTTTATGATCCCAAAAGTCAGGAGTATAAAAAATGATACATTGATGGAATTGTATGCAGAGATTGCACTGTACATACTGGTTTATCTGTAATTGTTGGACAAGCAGATTAGTCCCTTATTTGCATAAACTATAAAATTATCCTAGAAGAAAAGTATTCCAAATTGTCAACAGAAAAGACTTTGGTTCTCCATCAATTTGGCAAGAAATGAAGAGAGAAATTATAAAAGAGCAGATGGTAGAAGAGATACACCAACATGTTGTATGCAACAGCAAAGAAATATGGGAATCTTGTAGGAACAAAATATGCTTTATCTGCTTAAAAGTTATAAACCGGGGAGATCCATAGTTCAATATATGAGAAAATGTAAGCTTCTGGAACTGAGAAATAAGCACATATTTTTCTGGATTCCTTTCTACAGTTGAAAACAATGAAAACCAATCTACAGAATTTACTGTCTTTGACTATAAGAAAGGATTTAAATTACTCATGCTACATTTACTTTTCATATTCTACATTTAGCAAGCAATCTTTGAGTAACTCTGAGAGTAGCTGGTGATATTTCCACAACACGCTATCTGTGAGAGTTCCTGCAGCCTCAAGAGCCAGATTCCAGACCTAGAAAAAATTATGAATAGTGCATATGTGCATGGAAATATTTTGAAGATTAGTACAGAAGATATTGTGTGCAATTGTTCATATTCAAGTAAGTCCAAGTGAAGGGATGTTTCTCTTTCACATGCCTGAAAAGTTATATCCAAAGCCACTTTAATGTTGGCAGCAGCATGGCCTCAGTGGAACACAGTCTTCATTTACTGTATTTAAATATTGTAGCTAGGGGATTTTTCTTAAATATTCATTGTTTGTAAAAACTAAATTTATATTTATGAAATTTATTGAGGTTTTCATGCTTTTAAGAATTTGGGGTTTTTCCCAGTTATACTGTGCTATGTTATGTGCAAAGTAAATGAATAATCTCTGCAGCTTCAATCTTAAAAACACTTAAGCATATGAAAGAAACATAAAACCACACAACCTCAGTACCATAATTTGAAAAGGAATCAACATTCTTCTTGCAGTGCTGGGACTACTGGTTAAGAGTAGTAATAATGGGTCAAAAAGAACTGAGATTACATTCTGTCATGCAATCAAACAAAAAATTATTTTCTATTGTAGTATAATTATGTTTGAAATTTTAGGTTTCTTGTCCTTTTTACATTTTTAAACCCAGAAACAAATAGCACCACAGAGAGGGCACTCAGTACTTAGACGCTAAGTTGTTGGAAGTCAATATTCTTCCTGGGTAGTGGGCATTAAATTAATATTTTTATTTGAACACATGTTGCAAACGACTTGAATAAAGAATATCAAAATTCATATGTTCTACACAGACATGACTAGAAAAATTCCAGCCCTCACCAAGACATTGAGGAAGGATGTTCATTGTAGTTAATATGTGACCTCAGCAACACTGATGTATGGACAAAAAATGCATCATTTTAAGAAGAGGTATTTTATCATACTTTCACATGCATATTAAATAATGAGATAGGTAAACTATACAGAGAAACTAGAAGAGGCTTTAAGTGTCCATTCTGTTTATTTCAAGCAGTACTCTAAGCCCCAAAACCTAATACTATGCCAATCCAAACACACAGAAGTACCTGGATGTTTTTCAGAGAAATAGGGCCAGAACAAACCACATTTATTAAATCAACATTTCAATTGGAATAAATGTTTTCCAGTATCTTTGAAAACAGATGCTTGACTCTGTTCTTTGAACATCTGAAAGCATTATACATAGACACAACATCCACCTGAACATCTTCATACTGAAAATTCCTAATGTCTCATTCATTCTGGCTTGCTTTGTAGCTTTTGGACTTAGCTGAACACCCTGCTGTTCATTTTTCCGTAGTGGAAATTAACAACTCAAGAACCCAATTATAATAATAACTTGAGGGTACCTTTTATTTATAAGGTAATATGCATAATCTAGACTAATAGATTCCGTGGCTGAAGGCCAAGGACTTCATTAGCCCAAGATATGGTTATTGCAGGTTATTATTCTCAATGTTTAATTAAATATTGAAATCCTAAAAGACAAATGTGAGAGGAAGTTTGCTTTCTTCCTTTACCCTCCTTCAGCCATGCCCTTTAGTGTCTTGATGTACTTCCTTCTTTTTATACCATATCAATTTAACACTACCTTCAGATCTTTTGTGTGAAGTTTCCTTTTATTTCCACAGACTTTGGTGACAGTTGAAAAAGGAGTTTAGGTAGTATCTTTCAAAGTGAAAAACTCTTTGAAAACCCAGAGATTTATATTTTTTTTTACCTGAACTTGTAGATACTAATAGACAATTGAGGTGTTTGCATATTCACAGTAATGTACCATAGAAAAAAAATCATTATGTGATTAGAAGAACTTGAGCATGGAAAGAGGTAGGCTTGTCACTGAAGGTAGATAACATAAATAACCTAATCCTTGCCAGTGAAGGCACAGGACACTTCATAAAATGAGGTCTAGCTGCATGCCTGGTTTTACAAGGCCATCATTAGATGAGATCCCATCTCTGCTAAGAGTCACTCCCGTACTCCATTTCCTTGAGCTGTAGCAAATTCAGCCTCAAATTCTCCCTCAGTATAGAGCAGATGAAATGCAGATGACCCAGCTAAGCGTGTTTATCAGAACTCTCAAATGATGGCTGTATTGAAAGTTGCCTAGGACAATGTTATCAATCATGAGAGAGCAATGGGCAGATACAGGGGCTGTACATGAAGCACATCAAATGAACATTGATGATGAAAGCTGATGAAAGAGTTGAAAGTCAGCTGGCAATTATCCTCCTGGTGATGAAGATAGCACCACTGTCCTCTTTTTTGTTGCAAGGTCACAAGCATCATCACACAGATGAAGACATAGGGTCCAGCAACATAGTAGGAGGGAGTATTAACCAAAGATACCAAGGTGCTGATCACAGATGACTATATCACCATTGTGCTTACCAGCAGAATTTAAGAAATAAAAATCCAGCAGCTGGAATGCTGATGTTTCCACAGGAATAAGAAAATGAGTTCTTGTCCTCCCCTGCCAGTGCTTCAGAAGGCTTTCCAAGATGAAAAATATTTTTGTATCCCCATGACCCTTTGAGCACATGCTGATATCTAACTCAAGTCTCTGTCAGCTGCAGAGATTTAATATCTGTAAAGATAACAGTTTGTTTCAAGAAGACCATTTAATTTATAAAAGCAAGAGAGTTTTCAAAAATGCCATGGAAAACTGAATATTAATTGGAGTCATGTACACAAATAATTTCCAAGTTTGATCCAATTTACTCTCTAAAATGGCACATGAAGAAGCAACTACAAAATAAGGCAGAAAATGGATTTCAACTTATCTTCATTCATTCATTCATGACACCTACACTCTGAACTCACTCACACCCTGATCTGAGAGAAACTAGTCAAACACAGATGCAGTATGCAGATAATGTCTCATGAGCAGGACTCTAAGCTAATACAAATTATGGCAACAGAACGTCAAAAGAGAAGTGAATTTCACTGTTTGAAGTGGTGAAGGCATGCATGGTGCATCAGCACAGTACCTGTGGTGCCATACTCTGGGCATGTATGCATGGAAAGCATACAGGAGCAAACACCAGACATGATACGGGTTCTCAGTAATACCACAGCCAGGAAAGACTGGAAAATAATGTTTTAGATTAATTCCAAAGAAGACCTTAAGTGGATATATAAGAGAGATGGAGATGGACTTTGCAAATGAGGCTGTTGCCACAAAAACCTTGAGTAAGCAACATCTCTGAAAGCAGGTAAAATAGAACTTTAAGTTTGGAAGTGACTAAGAGTTGAAGAAATTTCTCACATTTAAACCAACCATTGAAAGGAAAAATTTTACTAGGTAGAAGCTTCTCTAATTTATCTAAGATTGAGGTGGATTTTAACAACCTCCTCTACTCCTCAACACAGTTATATTTCCACTGAAAAATTGGCTTTAGGCAGCCTAGTCTGTATGTAGGGTACTTTTCATTACTTTTCTTTGCTTTCTCTGTTTCATTCATCCACATTCATTCTACATCCCCTCCTCCACTTTTAGATCACCGAAAACTCTCTGCAACTAGCATTACTCACTCTACACATACACCTTGACAGGTGAGCTCTAAAATAAAACTATCTTGTCAGAAAACTACCCAGTTACCCACAGCTGTCACACATGTGAGTGAGCCTGTGCTTTTAATACTGTTTCCTTTCTGTTTGAGTGAGGAGCCTTGTTCTGAGCAGAGCACTTTCCTTTCCACCTGACCCAGATTCACCCACACTGAAAGCTGAAATGTGCACAATATCCTACTGAAATACAGGAGCAATATAAGAGGAGTCACTGTGGTTTTGTCCACCTGCCACTCTAACCCTAATAGTTCCCTGCTTTTCATTTTCCCTCTGGGTTTTTCACTTCTCCAAAGCACTGCTACTCGACCTGTGACACTAACAGTGAAGAGCAGGCTCTGCTCGGAGATCTGCATGCTCCCCAGGAAGCTTGAAGTGAGGCAGCCAAGCCTCCAATAGGGAGCAGGGGTTTTAAAGGAAAAGGCAGTTGCTAAGGCACTTGGATGATTTTTTGTTTGTTTGTTTCAACACACACATGTATTTCAAAGTTTACTCTCTGGGCATTTAATGCACATGGGCAAGTAGTCATGCAAAGAGCCTATCAATTTTATCGTGCATAAATTCTACTTGAGTAAATTTCAGAGCTCAAGCTGAGGACCAGCTCATATGCCTGGCAGAAAAAGACATTTAACTTCTGGCAGTGGAACAGTTATTTGTCTATAAAATCAATAATTTATAGGGGAAAGAGAGGTTGCATAAAACTAAGAGTAAGAGAAAAACAGTAAAACCTATAATACAAATGCAGGAAATAAATCACTCTTCCTTCTTCTGTGCTAGAAATTTAATTCAAAAATTTTTACATCCAGGTTAATGGAAATAAATTACCAATATTATAACTCCCTGTGGCATGCACATGCAAGTAAAAAGTTCTTATCCAACTGCCTCAGCAAGAAGTTGTTCTGTGAGGGCAAAGAAGTAGGTGAACAAGGAAGTTTTAAGATTGAAGCGTACTTTGAGACTAAGGGATCTGATTTAACCTACATTGTCCTTGCCTTCAGCTGACCTTGTTAGTATCTCCATAGGAGAACTCTGTTTATTCTCTGCAGTCTTATTTGATTGGGTCAAACAATCAAACTTTCCCACTTGAAGATCAGAGATAACAGCAGACTGACCTGGTTTCAGGAGAGTAAGGTAAGGTGTCAGGAAATTAGTACTGATGCCTGAGTCTCAGCATGGAAAGCTCCAATCCATGAAGATCTCACAGTCAGCCGGATTGGTGGAATCTAGATCTCACAATGGCACTGCAAAGATTCTACCCATCCTACATTTCAGTAGAAAAATGTAGCAGAAGCTTCATGTGCAAAAATTTTCCTTCCTTCTTCCCTGTTTGAAAAAAAACTTTTCTTCATATAAGCAACAATCCAGCTTACAGCTATTAGTGCTAGAAATGCAATTGTCAGGGTATTGTGCAATATCTGAAATTGCTTTGTCCAACATAATATGAAATTAAATTGCACAAAACAATTAAAACTTTAGCAAAACTGTAGGCACAGAAAATGCCAGCCAATTGTAAAACAATGACCCAGATTTCAGATGACAAAAATATGAACAATTGCCTTCAGAAGGATCCATGGAGGGAAGGGAAGGTAGATGATGGTAGAAGGATAGCAGATACTAGGCCTACGTCTTATGCCATCCTTGGATGAAACAAAAGGGGAAGATGTGAATAACAGGAAAAGCTAGGGCATCCTACACCACTAAATGCCACATTCAGTCTTTAATCCTTAAACACCTTCAAGGATGATGACTCCAGCACCTCCCTGAGAAGCCCATTTTAATGTCTAATCACTCTTTCTGTGAACAAATTCTTCCTAATGTCCAGCATAAGCCTTCCCTGCTGCAGCCTGAGGCCACTTCCTCTTGAGAGAAGAGGCTGACCCTCCACCTGGCTACACCTCCTTTCAGGTGGCTGTAGAGAGCAACAAGGTCTCCCCTGAGACTCCTTTTCTCCAGGCTAAACAACCCCAGCTCCCTCAGCTGGTCCTTAGCTTTGATGACAACAATGTCCAAAATATGGTATAAAGATGAAGATAGTGCATGTCACATCTTACTTGAGCTGGTGCACTGTGCTAACCTGGTAAGTATGAAATAGACAGAGCCGTATAATAAATCCAAACCTACTCTCTTTAACTCATGCAAGCAATCCCAAATAGCATTGGGAGATGCTGCCAGATGGCACTGCTTCACAGAAACACAATGTTAGCTTTCACAGATCCTGAGCAGGTAAGGCATTGGCTGCAAATGATCAGACTCACACCCAAATATATTTAAGTACTTGGGCATGTCCATACAAGCTATCTTCAGGCTGTCCATTAAGACCAAAAGAAAGAGAGATCCATGACTTTCAGAGGAACTGTTGTTAAGAGTATAGTCAGCCAACTTCTCTTTGTCTGAAGAAAATGTCTTCTGTTTGTAGTAAGATACTCGTGGTGGCACTAGTGGGGCAGGCACTACGCAGCATAAAAAAAAAGGTACATAAAAACTCACAGTTCACAGAGGAAAAGAAAAGGATAAAAGATAATTATACACAGAAGCTCATGGTCTTAATCATGGCCTGTGTTCCTCTGATAGATGTGAATGTAGGAGAGGTCTATAAAACCTCTGTTTATATTTCTGCAAATGGAAATTATTTCTTGGTGATGCAGCTTTTGTCCAGAAGTTCTGTCCAAATCGCACTCATGCACTCTAACAAAGGGTGACCTGGCAGTGAGGCAAAGAGTGGTAAGGAAAATGTAATGGCCAAAGAAATCTGTGCTACAGCTTGAGCTGCAAAAAAGATTTGGTAATTACTTGTAATACCAGCTTATGCTAATGCTCCAGTAGCTCCTGTGAACACCAAAATCTTACAGATGCAAAAACGGTACAAGACCATCCTTAATTTCTTTTGGCAAAACATGGAATCAAAAATAAAACAGAGAGGGACACGCTGTCTATGTATGGGGCCCAGGTGATGACTGCAGTTTTTAAATAGCCCTCTATTTGTAATGAAATACGTAAAGCTTATCCCAATTATTCATGAAACTAATAAATAATTAGCAACTAATTCTGTTCCTCTTGGAGAAAGTCACCTGATGCCAGCTATTAAATTACATATAGTAGAAGGAGAGTTCTTAAGTTACCTGGCAAATGTCAGTGCCCAAGAGTAGATATTCAGCAGAGTACAAAGTATCACTACTCACAGTTCATGCAGTTTTATAGAAGAAGGCTTTATTTGTTGTATCTGAAAAACAAAAATTGCAGCTGTGTGAGCCAAAATAAATATTCAAACTGTTAATGCATTAACACAAGTGACAGTACCAGATTGCAAAGCTTAGCATAAAATCACAAATCACTAAATATGGCATACAGCGTTGCTTCTCTGAGCAATCAAAAACCTTGCATAACATCATAGCACAGCTGGTAAGTAGCTCATGCTATGTAATTTAAGTCTCCTTGATAGATAAGAAGAACTTTGAAGCATTCTCTAATGAAATATCCCTTTGGTTCCAACAGGAATAAGTTCTTTCCTAGGTTTTGTCTGTTTCCAGACCCCTTGATTCATGACAGAGAAAGTAATGATTTCTGTACATTATTACAAACATTTTCACATCTATCATACAGTATGAAAAGTGGGTAATATCCCATGCCCTTGAGCAGCTGTGCAATATATATTTTAGGTCAAATACTTGATGGTATGTGAGTATTCACACAAGAAAATTAATAGCTTACATATTCAGAGCAATGCAAAAGAAAGAGACAATAAAAATTCCTCCATTACAGGAATTAGGCAAAACCAGCACACTTGACTTATTGTGAGAGGTGATACTGTCCCAGAAACAACTTTATTACCTGTCATGTTGAGATCCAGAGCCATAAAAATCTCATTTCCCCTTGTAATTTCTGACATGCTCAATAGCCCTGGTAATTGAAGTACACTCCTAGGACTTTTTTAGCAAACTGAGATAGCTTACAAGCTAACTACTAGCAATTAAAATCAGTAATGTGAATGGAAAAAAGAAATTAATTAATCAAGAGTATATTAGATAAGTAACAGATAATAATGTTTTGTTGCAGAAGCAAAAATTTCAATATAAAATGTGCCATATAATGTGTGCAAAAATAACAGGGTGCAAAAAGTATTTTTGATACTGGACTCTGGTATGTGTTCCCATACTTAAAATAAATCATGTGCATCTTCCTGGCATTCAGATGCGAAAAAACTGCTTGGAGCTATGATTACAACTGAATGTTTCATTCTGCGAAGAATTAATATTTTCAGCAACAGTAACCAGCACTTTATGGAGATCAGATAAATCATTGCAATAAATATGAGCTAAAGAAGAACTGACAGTATGTTCTCTTAATTTATTCATTCATCTATTCATAATATACATTGATACATTGATGTTAAGACATGTAAAATATTAAAAGAAACAGACAGGTGTCTGGGACTGTGGAGCTTCTGCTTTGTTTTGATCATTAAATTCTAACAATAGAGCCAATATTAAATTATGTACTTCCATTTGCAAAAATATGATATAAAATCATTCTGTTCTGGTACAAAACATAAATGCTAAATTAATTGCTTCACCAAGATATTGCGTATACTCTTTGAAAAACATGTTGAAGACATACACTATTCATAGAATACCCTAGAGAACAATGTGTTATGCTTAAGTAATGATGAATTTATGCTGGCCACTGCATTAGCAGTCAGTTAAGTATTTTCTTAGTTGGACCCTTGAGAATTTAGCAAGTAATTAATGATCATGAAAGAAAAGAAGATTCACTATGAGCCACAGACATCTTTCCTAGATATGTTGTTATTCAGGTTTGTCATAAAGCAGCACCTATTGCATTAAAAACTTATGCAATGAGAACTATAGGCTTAAGAAAAAACTTACAAAGGGACTGGAACACCGAAATATGAAAGGCCATAACACACACATTTCACAACGACATGACAGCCTTGAGGCAGTGTGCGTGCCCAGGTGGAGCACCTCTGCCTTCACAGGAGCTCTACTAGAAGGGCGAACTTCCTCAAAACAAGAAACAAACAGGATTAGACATTGCAACCCAAATTACTTACAAGAGGTGCTGAAGAGGATAATGATCCTAAGCATCCTCGGCAATATTCTAAATATAAATTGGAGCAAGACCTTGAACTTAGGTGTGGGTGCATTTTATAAACTGGAGCAGCTACAACAGAAGGGGAATGTTGTCTCTACACTGCCACACAGGGTGTGACCTTGAGGACAAATTCAGTCTATCCATATTTACCACCCACCTACCTTGCTTGATCATATTAGGCAGACAAAAAAGCTGGTATTCTTCCTATTAGTCCTCCAACATCACCTCCCCGAATTCAGATCACTTAGATGAGAAATGGGAACACCAGGTAGCAGGAAGATGAGGACACATCACTACCTTCTCCTCCCTCCCTCCCTCCTTCTTCTCCTCCTCTTACAAGTTATAAATTTGTAACCTGAAGAGGCATGCTTACTGGTTCCGTGATTCTGTCATTTTTACATTTTGTTTTGTCTTGGTACACTTACCACACAAGAAAACAAACACGAAAAAAACCCACATTCTTAAAATAGTACAATGAAGGAAAAAAAGAAAAAAAAGCCATCTTCTTGCACTACAAATAATTAAACTAACAAAAAAACCTGAAAATCCAAGAGAAGAAAGTAAAACCCTATATGCAACTGCTATTTTCTTTAAATCAGCCTGCATCTTTGGGAGTTTGAAATTATAATAATCCACAAAATACTATTCTTTTGGAAGGTAATTCCTCCCATATGTACAAAGCTATACAAAATGAAATTTGGTAGTGCAAGTAAAAGACTTTCTTCAGACAGGGAAATGATGCCTGGAGAATAACATTTTTTTGCTTTCTCAGTTGCTGTCATGCTGGTTCTTGAAAATCTGGGCCATCATTCAACCGGTAGGTTCTGCTGTGCTGTTTCATAGAGAACCGCTTGGGTTCTGTGAGAGCTGATCCAGTTTTAGCCAAGTGCACAGAATGTTTCACAAAGAGCAATAAATATCTGAGCTGCTTGTTTACTGTTTGATTTTTTGATTATTATATGATAAAGGTCATGTCTAGGAAAAAAAAACGGTTCCTAAGAAATTGGCTCAGTCTAGAAAACTCATTTATGTTATCCTTCAGTTACATCAAAGAAAAACTGGCACAGAACTAACAACAATCACCTTCACAGAAACATCCTGACATCTGATTTAAAACAAAGAAGATCATGGGTCTGTTTCTCTAGAGAGATGAAAATATTTTCTCTTGAAAATCAAGGTACTGATTTGAGGAAGTCTCCATTACCTCTCTAGATGCTGCGTGTTCATGACCCAGGCACAAACACACAGAAATCAGTAACAAACATCAGCTGTTTAGAAACACATGGCAAGCACCTTACTTGGTTGCTCATAACTCCCAGAATACATTCACAAGCTGTTATATATTGACCAGCAGTGTGTTGTCTTCACTGGAGAGCTCACTGAGATAATAACCTGTTTCTATAGCCAGCATCACCGGTGGAAAAAAAGACATAAACAGAAGGTCCACACACAGTGCCATAAATAAGGATGAGAGGATCAGCCCTAAAGCCACTCTTCTGAGAGGTGAAGTCAGGGAGCAGAAGTACAGGTGGGGGGTGAGCCAACAGCAGAGCAGACCCCAGTCTGAGCCCTCCCCAGTGGGCACCATCCCACAGGATCTCAGCACAGAGGCCAGAGCCAGGGACTAGGAACAGGGTCCATGGACAGACAAGGTAAGCCAGAACTCACAGTGTAGCTTAGGGTCAGGGATAAGTGCCCAGGGCTGAGGCAAAACAAGGGCTCCTGGACCATGGGAAGAAGGATGAATAGGTGGGGATTTCAGGTGTGGCTGCTCAGGGCAGTTAGGACCTACCAGAACAATCCCTGGTGACACTGGAGTAGTGACTTTGAGAAAAATAAATTTCCTTGGTATAATCCAGTTTTCTGCTGTTTCTTGCCAAAAGGCCAATGTACTTCCAAGGAATGCATACAAAGCATGAAAATCAAAAACAGACTCCAGCTCATATGTTCTTGTCAAGGCTGATAAATTAGAGACACGTGGCCAGCTTCTTTGCTTTTTTTATCCTCATAATTGCCATATCTATAATGAAAATATACATATAGAAAATTATGGAAATCCTACTAGTAATTTTCATCATTTAAGTTTTTTATTCTTAGAGGTACCCTTAGTATAGGCCAAGATGACCAAGATTTTGTGGGGAACCAGGGTCACAGCAAAAGCTTGAGTAGTCATTGGCCTGAAGAAGGGCATGGACTCTAGAAGGAAGATTTTGGTTATAACAAGGGAGACAAGATGACCTGTTTAATCTTTTATTTCTTCTCCTAAATCTTATATTATTTTTTATCTGTAAGGGGGTGAAATAATATTTTAACATGGCATGTTTATTGGCTTCCTGAAAAAAAAAAAATCTGCTAATATTTGTGTTTGACTTGTCTACTGGTCTGGAACACAGACAGTAGATTGCCCTGCTATCCTCGAGGGATCTCTTACCCTGATATTCTGCTTACCCTTTGCTGCCTGAATTATTTACAGCCTTTCTATATGAGAAAAAATATATGGATTACCAAAGACCCAGCCTATCTTGTCAAAACCAAGATCTCTAGATCCATGTTACAGCCTTACTTTTGACTCAAGCCTCTGTCAGGGTCACACAGACTCAAGGGCCTTCACCATTTATCGACTTTGTCAAATGTATTTCATTATTTCTATTCTGACAAGACAAATTCATAAAGCTGTTGTTTAGATTTTGTTTACCCTCTTTTTGATCAATAACTATGTTCAGTGTGGACATTGATTGCCAGCCAGAGATGTGATAATTAGAATAGGAATATAAGTGTTTTTAATAAATTGCCTTGCAAACAGGAGTAATCTTGGGAACAAAATTAGGAAACCACTTTCTTCTGATTCCAGATAACATCCCTGTGCTGTATGCCAAAAAGGAATAAGATGAAACAGTGCAAAGCCAGACACTTAAACTACCATTTTATTAAAAGAAATTACAAGGGTACATAAGATGTAGGCCACAAAAGGGGCTGGAAAAAGTGATTTGTGAATAATTAATTCTTTTCATCATTCTGTAGCTACACGAAGCAATATATTGTAATTGGCTGGATGTGAGAACCTATATTTTGCCTCTTTTCCTACTCCCCCTCTAACTGCAGTGTTGGCCTTCTTTTATGAGACCAAAAATGGCAGGGTACCAGCACAGCAATGAAGAAAATACCTTACCGTACATGTAGTGTGGGGGCTCAGCCAGGGGGCTGAGTCTTACCAGAATGAAAGGAAGAGGGCAGAATAATGTTCTTGTATTTCAGCTTATGCAGGAAGAATTCTCACCCACAAGGTTTGTGAGTTAGGACCACAAGGACTTTTGCGAGGGCATAGAAAACCTAAAATAAACCAAAAATAAATCATAGGAAACTACTAGTTCCCAAAGGCAAGAAAAATACAAGAAATAAGAAAAAACATTCAGTCTTTTTTGGTGAGGGACCTTACCACCAACTAAAAGTAAATACAACACCCTTTTTTTTCATAATCAAGAAGTGGAGAGACAAGTGAACAAATGTGTTACAAACCACTTAGGCAAGATTTATTGGCAAGAGCTCTGTATTGTGAAGAGGTCTGAACCTCTGATCCAGAGCAAGGACCATGATTTCTCTGTGGAAAGTGGAGAAAGTTCCAAGTCCTGATAATTGTAGTTTGATTAAATAAAACATTGCAATAAATAATGGTATACTCAGTTTTTCCTAAGCTTCTATTTTAGGAAATACAGAAGTATGTTTCTTGATTAATATAATGTAAAAAGTCAATAATTAAACATTTAAGTAGACGTACATTTGAAGTCATAGCTTCCAGGTCTCAGCATCAGCCAGCCACTGAGATACAAAGCAGCATTTCTGAACAGCCTTTCTGAGAAACAACTTCAAGCCCTTTTGTATCAGATCACAGGTAGCTCATATTTTTAAGACAGCCTTTATTATCAAAAATTATCATTTTGTCACAATTCTCATAAACACTTCTTTTATTAGTGACAATAAAGTACTGTAGGAAACATTAAAGGAGATGCCAAGGATATTTATAGAACTGTGAATGGGAGAACCAGAAAGGAGGACAAGACCACACAGGGATAGGTACAGGAACTTGCAGAAATGTGTGTGTTCCAAGTGGAAGGGATGAAGGGTGCAAAGCTATATCAAATACCTAATTTTTAATTTGTCCAACTACTCAGTGAACAACTTAATCTGTAACCAGAAAAGACAAATTTAGACGTTCTCTCAGAAGTTGTCTGCTATCCTTTAGCAGGTGAAATATGACATCAATGCTTTTTTATGTCTATTTTGCTTTAAGTTCAGGTATCTCCTGATATCAATTGTTATATGAAAAGGATGGGTTTGCCATTAAAGAAATCCACTAACCATGTTTAAATTCCCAGCTGCAGCACCACTGATTTTCTATTTCCAGTAAAGAGGCAGCCCAAACTTCTCTGGTTAGGAATTAGTTTAAATTTCACCTCTTCCCTGATGTAGATGGAGGAGAACATGTTAGCATAAGAACTTAACTAAAATTAAATATAATCAATGAGATCAAATAGGATTAATTCCTCTAACTTACCTTGCCTGCAAACCACAGCACATCTATTAGCCAAGCCTGAGCCAGGTCAAAGTCATTCAAAATGAAGACTTATTGCAGGTAGTTTAAAAGCCCAAAAATAATGCCTGACAAAACAGTGTGTATTTTGAAAATTTTTTTTTTAAAAAAAGTATTTGGAATAAATTCCAAGCATTTTTTTATTATTTCCTTCATTGGAATAGGAAGAAATGAAAAATGGACCTAAGGTAACAAAAAATTTTTGTTGTGACGTTTTATCTCCCTTTATTCTTTAGCATATTTTGAATGTTATTACTACTTCTAGCCAAAATAAATCAAGATGAATTTTGTTAAATGCAGTAGTGAAGCGTAATTTTGGAACATAATTGAAAGAGCACTTTGAAAACATCAGAACACAGCATTTTCATTTTTGAGAAAAAATACACATTTCACAAACATTTCCAATCAGATCAAAACTGCAGGTTTCCTGTAAAAGTACTGTTTGGCTAAAAAATGGCCCTGACCTGCACCCTTGGGCACTCTTACACCAAGCTGGAGAGCAGGAGCTTTGCTGAGCCTTCCATGGGGTAAAGGGGGCATCACCTGTGAACTCTTCCCATCCTGAAGAGTAGACAGGGCAGGGAATTAGCTCTAGACCATGTCTGTAGTGGAGGACTGAGGTGGCACAAGCTGCCCCTCACCACACAAAAGTGTGTGTGTGCCTGTGTGTGTACAAGCATGGGGTCGCTCCGCATATGCCCACACACAGATACTAGAGGTACACACGCCTATGTACTTGCTACTGCTTTAGCCTTATTTGCAGCCAAGAGCACAACACAAGGATGTGGTGCCAGGAAACACAGCGATATCTCAGAAAAAAAATTCCTCTCTATTACCAACAGACGCAGCAGAAGTAGATTATCTCTCACGAGTTTCCATGGTAAACTAAATTAATGAAAAATGCCTCATTTCTGAATTGCATCACTGGAGAGCAATTGTAATGGAAGTAACAATGAGATATGTAGGTGATAATATTCTTTCTCCTCAATGCAGCAGAATGGGAGGAACATATCCCTGTTGTGCAGTAAATGCCAATACATGTAGCCAAAGTGTTTATTGTTTTGAAGCCCTCAGGAAATTTGGGTAAGAACTAAAGCCAATTTTTCTATTGGATCATTCACTGAAATGAATGTTCATTATAACACAGAGAAATGAAACAATGCAAGGCCATTTTAAATTTAAATATATTTTAACAAGTAGAGCAAGGACTGCTACATTATTCTCTCGGTAGGGTGTGAGCTGCTGTATCAGTAAGCATCTGTTCTTTGTAATTCCTCCAGTCAGAATCCGATGATTTAGTAAATATGCAAAAAGCCGTACTTCTGAAAATTAACATTTTTCCTGAGGTGTTTGTTTCTAGTTCCTATACAGCAGATGGCACTGGTGGAATAAGAAGTTATGATGCGTGACGTCTTGTAGAAGCCCTTCAGCAGGCCCAGTCAGGTTTTGAATGCCTGCAAGAATGGACACCTCACAAACTACTTGGGCAAACAGCCCCTATGCTTTACAAGTCTTGCTACCCAAGAAATTAGTGTTTTCTTATGCCTTAAAGGAATTTGTTTCAATTTTTGGCCATTGTGTCTTGTCACTGGACACCAGATTAAAGAGCCTGAACCTCCATTCCTTGCACCCTCCAAGTATTTATGTATGTTGATAAGACCCCCACCTGAACCTTCTCCAGGTGGAGCAGTCACAGCTCTCTCAGCTTCTTCTCACATGTCAGATGCTCCAACTCCAAAACCATCTTTGAGATCTTTTGCTGGACTAACTCCAGCATGTCCATATGTCTCTTGTACAAAAGGAGCCCAGAACTGGACCCAATGCTCCAGATGCGGGCTAGAGGGGAAAGATTACCCACTCTGATATGCTGGCAATCTTTTCCTAACATAGCCCAGGGTGATTTTGGCTTTCTTTGCTGCAAGAACATATTGTCTGTGAAGATCCCAAAGTCCTTTTCTGCAAAGAACTTTGCATTTACCTTTCCTGAATTTCATGAGATTCCTGTTTCTCCTGCCTGTTGAGGTCCCTATGAATGGGTAGCACAACCACTGCATCTGATAACCAATCATCCAAGCTTTTTATCATCTGCAAATCTGCTGGGGCTGCACTCTGTCCCACCATCCAGGCTATCAATGTTGATTTTAAACAGTACTGGTCCCAGTACCAATGGCAGTACATGGCCCTTCTCAAGGCAGACCCTGTGCTGCTGACCACAATGCTTGAAGACTGATATTTAAGCCAGGTTTCAGGCCACCTTATTGTTCCTTTATCTAGTCTGTGTTTCATCATTTTTTCTGCAAGTCTTTTGCAGAAGACAGGTTTGAAAGCCTTGCTAACTTCAAGATGTGCCACTCTTCTCCCTGTCCTCCAAGCCATTCATGGAATCATAGAAGGCTTTTAGGATTATGATGTATGATTTCTCCTTCATAAATCCTTGCTATCTAAACCAAATCACCTTCTTGTCCTTAATTTATTAGGCAAAGCTTTCCAGGATTAGCTGCTCCAACACCTTTCCAGGGATTGAGATGAGATCATCCAGTCTGCAGTTCCTTGTATTGTCCTTCTCACCCATGCCTTAAATTGGGCAAAATAAATTACACCTTTCTTCAGAATTAATGCAGACACTCCTTCCCTCCATGTTTAGATGCAACCTCTCAAAATTAAAACAAAGCCCATTATTTTGTTTTGAAGGTATTTTTCTGTTTTCACCATTTATGAAGCCCCAAATAGTTACTAAAGGAGCACTCAGATATTTTACATTACTGACAGAATGCTGGTGTTCTGGTACAGTTCCAAGCGACAGCAGCTGCAAGAAATGAGATGGGTGTTTTAGAAGAAATCTCCTGTGGTAGCTTCGGAAAGGTTATGATTTGTCAGGTAGGCACGTGTGCTTCCCCAGGACAACAATTGTTTTGTTGCCATTGTCCTGGTAATGATTGCCATTGGCCAAATGTTGCCAGGAAAAGGCTACAAAAAGCAAGGACAAATCCTTTGACTGAAATCTAAACTGACTGCTGAGTCAAAAAAGTGCATCCAATGCCTTCACAAGCCTGTGTTTAGGAGGGATTTGAAGTCATTCAAGGTAGAGAGACAGAAGAAAGAACACCCATGGTGAATTTCCTTTAGTGTCACTATGAAACTAAACCTTCCTTGGGATTAACAAAATACGCTGTCCACCTCAAATTTTATTTATTTCTATTTATGCAGTTTTTAATGAGAAGGGTTCTTTCCCTTTAGGAGACAAAGTAAATCCCCAAAGCTGTTACATAAGGTTAGATGGTGCTTGGAATCTTCTGGAGCATTCACCCTGGGCATGAAATCCTAGTTCTGAATTTTCCAGCTTTTATTGGCACTTTAAATATTACAGCCTAACTAATTTGTTTCTATGTTTAATACTGGTTAAAAAAGCAAAGCCAAATGGAACCTTTTACTTACAAGTGCACTTTAAAAGCATTTTGACAGAGGAAGATCTTAAACAAGTTACAACTTTCTATTCTGGCATGCCACATGCGAATAGAAGAACAGAGCCAGAGCAATTTCCTCACTACCTGGATAAAACACAGTTGAGATTGACAAGTGTTCCAAGAGCAAGAAGTTATATAGGCAGCCTAGGGAAGGGGATAAAAGGCACTCTTTTTAACCAGAGGACAAATGGTAATTCATGCATATACTCCACCACTTTAGGGATTTTCCCATACATTATATATGCAGTACAATATTTTGGAATAATTTCCGCTCAGCTTTTGCACAGGATACACAATTGACAGGACTGGTAAATCATTCCTAGGTCTTTATTCTCTGGTGGACTTTGGGACTGCACAGGCTTCTCTTCCACTTCACTGAATGTCACTGTGTTGAGTGACAAAATGGGCAACCTCTTGGCTTCACCAATATTCTGGTGCCAGGTAACACATGTATTCTTTCCCCAAGCACTGTTTTGGCAGTTACTTCATGAGCATCTGCTGCCCACAGTTAGGGGCAACCTGTCTTCCCCCACAGCTGCTGATAGCAGTAGGCAGCTCATGACTTCACCACCTTCTGCAAGTTCAGTTCCCTCTATCAGCTTAAGGTCTACGGTTCAGGGCAGCAAAGAGGAGCTGCCAGAGAAAAGGTGAGAGCAGAGCTCTCGTGGTCAGTGCAGGAGTGTAAAAGGATGTTTCACTGACTTTCTCCAGGGGTTCAGTTCATTCTCCTGGAGACAGTCCAAATTTTCAGAATTCATGAGAATAGCTGGCATTGCAAAAGGCGAGATAGCAGTAATGACATATGTTAAAATTTTTACCTTTTGCCTTGTTGAGAAACTGATGAGTTTTGAGAAGGGAAGAAAATGGCAAATTAAGTGGAGAAGAAAAAGTTTAACTGGACTTCCATTCTAACCCCATATACAAGACACACAGTTTTTCTGAGCTCTAGTGTAACAATGTCAGGAGAGATGTGGAGTTCAAAAGAACAAGAAAATGGCATTAAATGTAGTCCATTCCTATTCTTGCTATGATAACTGAACCTCACAAGGCATTCACATAGAGCTAAGGAATCCCATCCTCCTCAGAACCAAAACACACAGTAGGAATGTTTGGTGACACAAATGAGAAGAGAGCAAAAAAAATGACAATAGCTTGAGGTATTCTAAATTTTTCTCCAAAATATATACCCAGCAGGGATGAGTATGTATCATCATTCAGAAAGGCACAGAAATTATCAGCCACCCTGTGCTAGTTTTGTTTCACTTGCTTTTAAATTTGTTGAAAATTTGGTTTTTGGTTTGTTTTGTTTTAAACATCAAAGCCATTGTTTTCTGTATGCTCACTTGGGTTACTTTCAGCCTCCAAAATTTTCTGAAGTATAAGCCATAAAAAACAAGTCATTCTTTGTTTACCCTCATAAATCATCACACAACAAAACCATTGCCCTACTGCCTGCAGGTGACTGATTGGAAAAAACAAGTTCTGACACTGAAGAGATTATGACAAAGAACAGGGCTTAGGAAAACAGGGCCTTATGTGGAAAAAGAAAAGGTTAATTTCCTCCCCATTAACTTTTGGGGCACAGAATTTTACACATCAATTTCAAACTGATATTTTGTGTGAAAAATCTGTACATTAAAGCAGGGTTTCACTCTCTCTTCTGAGGCACGAGAATGAGAGTTTTACAAAGGAGCTGAGATTCAGATGTCTTCACTTTTTTCCTCTATGCCATGTACAGAGCAGGATGCCATGTCGGAGTAGTACAGAATGTTCACCATCTGCTGTTGGCTGAACTCTCACCAGGACTGAGTTTCTAGATCCCTGGATTTCAAAAGTGCTGAGACACCCTGACAGGTCATTTGTCTATGAGCAATAAGGATATTCAGCACTCTATCACCTAGAAATTATCCACAAAGTTGAAGAGTGAGCTCCAAAATGCTGAGTCAGGAGCCCGCAGTCTATAGAAAAGGTATATGGTCTATATGAGCTTTGCAGTAGCCAAACCACTGAAAGGAGCAATATGTAAACTGGACTGTGAGCAATGCCAAGTGAGAGGAATGGGGAATTTCACAGAAACTGGATTTTAAATGAAAGTATTGAACCAATGTGAAAGGGATTCAGAGATAAAAACCGTCTTTTGACTGAAGTACCTAAGTTACACACATATAGACCTGTAATGTCTTACCTATTAAATCTCATGTCAATGAGATAGCCAGGCTCTATTTATACTCAAAGGAGAGATGTGAGCACTCACAGAAAGATTAATTTTTCTACTTTTTGGTATCAATCTTGAGATAAACCAAGTCACAAATCACATTATTAGCACTCATGCAGATAGTTTCTAGACAACAGATTAGCTCAGTTGGTTAGAGTACAGTGCTAATAATTCAAGCTCACAGGTTTGATCCCCATTAGGGCCATTCACTTAAGAGCTGGACTCGTTGATCCTTGTGGGTCCCTTCCAACTCAGAATATTCTGTGACTCTGTGTAACTATTCAGATATTGACTTCTGTATTCATAGAATCATAGATCGGGTTGGGATGGAAAAGGCCTTTAAAAGTCATTTATTTCCAGCCCCCTTGGCAGAGAGCAGGGACATCTTCAAGTAGACCAGGTTAGTCAGAGCCCCATCCAAAGTGAATATTTCTAAGGATGGGGCATCTGCAGCTTCTGGGCAGCATTTCAACAAATGACTCTCATTGTCCCATCAGATTGAAAAGACGGTCATGAAACAATTTGCCTGAGATCAAGAACAGATTAATTATTACAGCATTTACCGGATCAGTAAGAGAGCTGAATTTCATTTTTCCCCCCAGTGGCCAGTGTTTGGGTTTGTTACCTTCTGAAAGGAGGGAATTTTAATTTCTCATCTCTTAGTACAGGTGAGCCACAGTTCAAGCAAATAATAGGAAGTAAGCCAATGGCAATACCCCTGAAATGGAATTACAATCACTGCGTTCCTGTCAGCACTTCCCTGAGTGAAACAATCATGATTAAAATAGAGCAACAAAACTTAAAGCTAGATCTAAGTCCTCTCTTTGGTCCTTGTTAAAAAACACTGTGGCAAGCAAGACATTCTTAGCACATCCCTTTAACCTCTCTGACTCTTTTAATTCTTTGCTGCCCCTGAAGAATAAAGAGTGCCTTTCTCACAACCAGATGGCCGAGTTCTGCATTGGTTGCATTGCATACCTCTCAGGCATGTGAGCAGCTACATCACTGACCAGAAAATAAGCTTGTCCATTCTGCTTCTATCTGCTGATTTTGAAATGTGGCAACACTGACTGTCAATTTGTTAGGTATAATTAGAAAAAGCTTAGAGACACTGCAGTCTTCAGGGACCTTAGACTTCCTAAAGAAGCCCAGGCAGAGAACAAGTTCCCAAATGTTCAGTCCAGCCACAGTAGCAGCATTCTTAACTATGCTAAACAGAAAAACTCTGGTGGTTCTACTACTTTTTACTTACAGACATGATTGAACAGATTTTTTTTTTTATTATTTTCCTGACATAGTTAGATATCTATTTTTTTCAAAATACTCTTTAGGCACCTAGGCAATATTTTAATATTTTTCAAAAATATTTGCTTTTTTTTTAATTAAATCTCATCTTGTTCCCTCTGTACTGTTATCAAGCTCATCTAATTTTTTATGTATCCTCATTCTCTTCCATATCAACAGTGTGACCCTGTTCCGTATTAGACATCATTAGTTCAATCCTACTTCTCCTGCCAAAAATCATTAAAGAAGATACCCAGATGCACTCCAAGGCTGATTCATGAAAAATGGTGCTGGTAGTTCCATTCCACCTATTACATATTTTTCTGAATATTGCTAATTTTCATCTCCACTTTAAACAACTCCCTAAGTATCTTAAAGTTTGTACCTCCATGTTATTAATGAGCACTTGCCTACAGGCATCATTTCAGATGCTTTACTCTTAAATTAGTCTGTCTCAGTGGGACTATTTCCATTTAGCTTCAGATATTTTTAGAATGGTCATCTACATCTGAGCTGGTCACCCCTGGCTAACTTTGCAGTCAATGGAGAGAAATAAGCACTTGTAGGTGTGATTCATCTGACTTATTTTAGATGTATATTTCAGGATGGGATGATTCATACCCTAAAAAGAAATCTTTTTATGCACTGCTAAAAAAAGGGAGCATGAGGTGAGTAGTGCAGAAATGGAGGTCACCAGACTGGACACATGCATTTAGTAAGATCAGTCCCATTGCTCATTACTAAACAAATCTGATCCTTCATATCTTTCTGTTTTATAAAACCTTTTATCCAAAAAATGAATTCAGTTATTCAGGCATAAACCTCACTTGACAAAATTTATTCTAATTTATACCATTTTCTTTTACCTTTATATCATACATTATTCTTTTCATCATAATTTTATCTTGCATACTCTTGATGTTACACTTGATGTTACTTGAGGTCTGTTGTTGCTCAACACTTTCACCCTGAATAAATTAACCTCAAGGTGTTCTCCTCCAATCTGCAAAGCAGATTTTTTTCTGCATTCATTCCAATTTGTTCTTTATTAACTTGTATTTAATATTATGTGTTTATTTATACGTAGTTATATCCTACAGAGTATTGATTTCTTCATGCTTATGTTATACATTTTCTAGTAAAGTAAAGCTGGATATTCTGAAAGTTAACCCCAAGCAATGCCAGAAGCTTGGAACACAGGAGATAAATTACTGGATATGGTTTGAGAGGATGTGCTGTCCCTTTGTAACTCTTCAGTTGTGTGTCTTTAGTCCCAACTTTGAAATAACTAGAAAAGGTAATAAATGCAGTTAAGCATCCATTTTACATCCAGTGAATCACAATAGTTATTGAAATCTGAAAATATGGAAGGGAGAGAATGTAAAATTACTTAGAAATGCATAACGCCAGAGCAGCAAACAACTTCCATTCCCTAAATCCTCTTTATTGTGACGCCTCTTTGCTAACAGATGCATTCAAATATGATCTCTCTGATGCTTAGTAAATTAATTTCAATTTGACTTTATTAATACCAATAGGTACCCCTATTAACAACACATATTCATCACTTGATTGTCATATTTATAAGAAATAATAAACTGCAAACATTTAGCATAATCTTTCAATGATTAAAAGACTATAGTAGGGAGGGGGTTTTCCTACTCTGAACAGTCAAGAATCATGCATAATGTAATAGCATATTTTTCAGCTGGCGTGAGCAGGCCAGATTTCAAGAGATATTTAAAATGTGGTTTTATTAACAAGAGAAAAGGTCTTTCAACTGATCTGAAGCAATTTCTGTGTAAAAAGCTGAAGATGCTATCATTATAAAATGTAATGGTAAACAGAGAATCCTGACAGAGAACATCCTAGGAAACTGTTTTTCCCGGTATTTGATCTGTATTTAGTGAGGAACTGATCCAAAGCTCATTTGAGAGTCAGTTGAAAAGCTCCTGCTGAAGCCAATGGATTTTGGACCAATGCTGGATTGCAAAAATAAGGTAGCTGAAATTATCCACAGATGTTTGGACTTGAGATGAAAAGTAAACTATGTTCAAGATCATGTATATAATTGATGTTAAAATGAGAGATGAGACTAACTTGTAAATTTGAAAATAATGTAGAATTCTTTTGGATTTTTTCCCTATTTGACCAACCCTAATGGCCCTCAAGGCTTTGGATCTGTAGGTCTATTCAGAAGGACTACAGAAATAGTTGGCAGATATGAAGTGTATCATGTAGAGGCTTCTACATGATGCCAATAAATACTAATTCACATATCAGACACTGGTTTATTAAATATTGTAGGTTAATAATAAAAGGATCCCTTTAAAAAATACATGGATGAAAATTTTTATGGGAAATCAAATGACCAGAAAACACTGGTAGTGAAAACATTCACATTCTATAAATGTGTCAGAGCTTCCTATGAGCAAAGCTTGAGAAGGCAGCTCATTCATAAATGGGTTTTTTAACATTTACCTAATGTAAGAATCAGTTTTGTATTATCAACATTTTGTATTATCAGTAATTCACTCATCTACCTTTTATAGAATAATATAACTTAGTGTTTATNNNNTATTACATATATTAAGCTGATTTTATATCAGATTTAAAATAATGGAAGAGTTATGCTTTGCAGGAGTACTTCACTATTGAGTCAGTGCTCATGCTGAGGTTTCCATCTGCAGACTATCTCAAGCTGTTCTTCATCTTTAAACTTGGATAAATTAGATTAATCCAAACTACCTAATAACCCTATTTCAGGTAAAATGTAAATTTTTAATTCAAACTTCTAATCTCTCCTTTCCATTTGTTTTTATCCCTTAGTTATTATTGCAATAATATTTTTAATATATTTCATATTATTGAATATATGAATTCTTAACATGCTATCTGTATTGCATGATTCTGTATTATTGTACTGTATCAGGTATTTAAGATTTTTAGCAAAAATTAAACATATTTGTTACACTGAGAGTCTTTCGTCAGGGGCTGGCTGCTGGAATGCTCTTTGGAAGGATCTCAAGACTGAAAAATGGCTCACAGTTTCTAGTGTAAAAGGAGACAGGCTTTGTTATATTATGATTTAACTTCTCTCAATGGAACTCTCTAAAGTAAGTCTGGGGATGTGTTAGTGCTTTTTTTTCTATCCTGTTGACTATACAGAAGCCCAGAATGAGTAGCTCAGATGTAGATAAAGAGCTACATGTGATCAGTTACACCAGCCTCACTTCAAGTGACATAAATTTACCTCTGTTGTTTAAAGGCCTTCTTAGAAGGGGAAATATAAATCCCATTCAAACCTTTACATCTTCAGGAGCAGTTCCAGCAGAGACGAAGAGGAATGAGCAGGACACTTTGTGTTATGCAAGAGTTTGCAATTCTACCAGTCTGACACGGTGCTAAAATTTTCAGAGTGACATTGCTTCCCTTGAGAAACTGTAAATTCTGAAACAATTAGGATAACATTTTTAAGCAGGAAATTCTTTAAGGAGCGCAATCTTTGCCAAAGATAAAGCATATTAAAGCAGGCATTTACTCTACATAGCCTGTTGATAACCAGAAATCTCTCTGGAGCTTGAGAACAGGTACAAAAGGAATATCCACCAGCTAACTGTGAAACAAGGAGTTTGTGTGGTATTTAACTAAGAAAAAAATATTTTGTTTCTAGTGCTGCGTAAGAAGACTCGCGAGCAGTGTGTTCTGCCTTCCATTCATTTACAGCGTACACAACAGCTTCCTGTTCTCATGTGTCCCCAGGTATGCTGATTGAGCAAATGTGAGATAAAATGTAGGCTTTTAAATGATCTGCAGGGCATGTTCCACCAAGTTCACACTGACAGACTGGCCCACCTGAGTCATAAATTTAGCCTTGATTGTTAGCTCTCAAGTCACTGATATGCTTCCAGTGCATCACTTAGACACATTTGGTCATGATCTGGAAATAAATGACTGCTCAAAATATTCTGCCTTGGCTGTGTTTCTGCTGCAGAGAGAAAATCCCCAGCCTTTTCAGGAATTGTGAGGAAACAAATGATTGTGACCCAAAGCTTTAGATCTAACTCTGACCCAAACTCAAAGATCAGTAGCAAATCTACAGCTTAGTCTCTTCTGTAACTTTGAGCATATTTAGCAGTGAGACTTGCTTAAGATGTTGTACACTTCAGAATTAGCAGCCTAAATTTATCTGAGGGGTCTTTCAGAATACAGAGTCGGGTTGAAAGTCCAACACTGTACTAGTTTACTCAATGAGGTGGGCAGCAGTGTCAAAAATCACATTTCTGTTGCTGATAAGAACAAAAAAGCACTTGTTCTTTTCTGTTTCTCTTTTTGTTTTGTTTGGTTTGGCTTTTTGGAGAGCTGGAGTGCCTTAATTTTAAATTTAGCACAAGATAAAGGGCCTGGGAAACTTTTCTAGACAGCTGTTAATGCAGAGTAGAATTGAGGGCTATTTATAGCCTTTGTGACTTTACCTAGCCATTGCGATTGAAGCAGAGACCTTCCTCATTCATTCTTCATCATCCTACAGTTGTTTTTGTTTGATCTAATTATCTCTGACTGCAGGTGTTGGCCTTTCTTAATGTGTTTGAATTGTATGCTGGGAAAAAAAAACATCACAAGAGCTTTGAACGTAGGGATTCCCAGACAATCTATAGCGCCTTTTATTTGCTTTCCCTGTGTATCATTGGTGGTTTACAAACTATACAAAGTAAAATGGAATTTTTTTCAATCAAATTGGGTTATTTCTGGCTAAGCTTAGTGCTATAAAGCCTGTAACAGAAGATAGGCACCCTGTTAGCATCTATGGTTTAGCAAGATATTTAAAGGGAAGAAATCGCTAAGCACACAGACTGCGGCAAACTAAGTTTTCAGCAGCTATTGGGCAATGCTGAAAGGTGATTCTACCACCAAAAAAAAAAAAGCCATTCTGTAAATCTGGGGTAAATATGGGATTGCTACTCTAGCAAGAAGGTCAGGATGCACAACATTACATGGCAATCATCCAGAGTAAAGATGCACCTTGCAACATGGGATTGAAGAGGACAGGACAGCGCTCTACTCAGCACCCTATAATTGGGTAAGTGGTGAAATCACACTCCGCTCCACTCTTGCCAAAACATGCTGATGGTAGGGAGGTAGTACCCAGCTTTTCTATTAGCCACTCACTGGAGAGATAAGGACTCAGGCTGCACTGTAGATACCTAAAGCAGAATCAGAAGAATCCTCCCCTCTTTGTTACAACCTCCCTGCTGCTTTTACTCTGTTCAATGTGCTCCCTCTTCCTTCATTATTAAACCCACCTATTCAATTACTCATTCAGTAGTGAGAAAGTACCATTCTCAGACTGCTTGCTTTTCCACACTTCTTGGAGCGATGAGGAAATTTTGCATGTCTATAAAATTTGCTGTGGTCATTTCTACTGAACTAAAATCTGGGAACCTTGAACAAACATTTGGTTTAGGGTTAAGTACTTTCATGCACAACATATTTTCTTATATTCATTTATTACGTATTTTATTCTTCCTGTAGACTATAGCAAAAAAAACTTCCACCAATGCACTTCCTTCCCCTTAAACTACATGAGACTGACTTGGCTTATATTCAGCCTCTGCCAGTGGCTGCAGCAGCCAATCCTCACCAAATGCTATAGCACATACTCTGACTCTTGGGCAGCTTTTTTATGCTGTTTTGCTATTTATGATCCACCTAGCACGCAGGGCAGGGGGGAGGGGAGGGTACCCCTACTCAATTTAGAAGTGCAAGCAATATTCTGGTGTTAAATTCTGCTGATCCCTAAGCACTTCTGCAGCTGTGCTCACAAACAATCAAGCCTGTTAGAGAGGGACACAAACTAGCCCTTTGCAGATGGTACAGAACATGGGCAGCTTTTTATGGGAGTTATCTCATTTTTATAACAGGGCATGCAGACAGTAAAGGTGCCTTCTGTGCTCAGCTTTACCTTTCCAGAGTCAGGTACGGATTCCTTCCGGCTTACTACTTCCCTTAACTTCAGCACCCCTATGGCAACAAAGGAGGAAGGTGGTGTTCTAGATATACTATGGATAATGCCTTCTGGGAAAGAGCTGGTTTGGACTGACTGCTGGTGGTTGACTGTGTGCCTGTGAGGGCCCTTACCTCCCACGACTGAAGGGAATTAATGAGATGCAGCACAGATCAGAGAGAGGGAAAGCACAGGCAGGCCCTTCAGCTGTCACATAGCCTTTGTTTTGATATTCTAACTCACCAGGATCACTGTTCTGTTTTAGGAAAAAAACATTTGCTGTCACTTCTCTTTTGTTTTTCTGAATGTATCAGTGCACTTTTGGAGCTCTATGAAACAGCTACCACTGGGAAATACTTTTGTTGCTGGAGTTACCTCAACAGCAGAACTGCTTGCACCATTTAGCACCACACACATACCAACTATTCTTTTTCTTGCTGTTCTAGAGCATGGCTAACTGGGAAAATCTATTATCTCAGACCACCATTACGAAGACTTTCCTACTATTCAGCAGGATTGGTTCTAATGTCTACCTATGGGGGAGAATCTGGTGGCAGATTAATCTGATTCTACTGCTAAGAAGAAACTTCATACACTTCATACAATTTTACCTAACTATGCTCCTTGCCACCATCTAGTGGGTGGCTAGACATTTTGTTTATCCCTACAAATTACTGGGTTGTCTTTTGGAGAAGGCACAGAAGTACTTTGCATATGTGCCGTACTTAAATGTGTTTGTCAATAATAGCTTCTCTGCTAGCTGGTTCAATAACTACTGTATTTGTTTTATCTACTACATGTTTTCATCATAAGAATACAGCTAAAAGTCAAATATGCAAGTCTTTGCTCTGCATTTAGTTCATCCAAGTTGTCTTCGAAAGCCTCAGCCCACTGAAAGCCCTTGGGAATGCATGACTGTTTACAGATGGAGCCACTACTTCTTCAATTCTGCCTTTTATAACAGAACATATTGCATATAGACCAAATGTGGCTACACAAAGAGAAACCAAGTCAATATAACTTACTGAAATTTACTTCTGAACTCAGTCAGTTAAAACTATTATCCAGTTTTTCATACATACACTTGTGTATAACTTCCCCTGCAGCCCTTCTGACTCCCACTAAACTGTAAGTTTAACAAGGCAGAGGAAATACAGATGGAGTCAAGAAGGCACTTACAGCTCAAGAAAGTGTTTTTCTCTGTTGTCCAGCCGCAGTCTCAATCTCCTGTTACACTAACAAGCACTTTTCAGCTGGATCTATCAATACAAATTCAATTCTCTGGAATCACAGTCAGTTGTGTAATAGACACTGAGTTTTGGGAGTCACAAAACTTCCACTCTGTTGCAATGAAGAGGCTTAAAACCTCTACTGCCAAAGTCACAAAAACTGCAGTGTACAACAGAAAAGAACAGCAAAATAACAATGACATTTTTAGGAGATAGTTAAAAAGCTGCTCTTATTCCCTTCCAAGCATGTTCCCAGAGCTATTTTCAATAGTCATTACAGTTAGTCAACTAGATAGATAGATTAGATAGATAGACAGACAGATAGATAGATGTCTGTCTGTCCATGTCTATGTATACATATGTCTACATACATACATATATGTTCCTGCACTTCAGCTGTTGTGATTTACTGATAATTCCTTAGCCATTATTATTCAGTGATAAGGATTTCCTCAAGTCTTCCAGTGGACCTTGATAGTCTTTCTCCAGTGAGTACACACCATCAGCAGCTTAAATGGCACTTTGGGACCTGCTGTGAGAACTCTTTTCTTGCTTATATTACATTACATTACATTATTACTGGTAAAACAATACTGGATGAATTTACAATGAGTACACTTTCTAATGTTTAAAAACCAGTAATTCATAATTTTCTACAGTTTCAACAGGCAAAACAAGGCTCCTTTCTTCCAAAACCTGAGAATTGCCAACAATAAAAATGAAGCTGGTGTACACACCTAAAGCAGGCAATTTTCCTAGAATCATAAAATCACAGAATCATAGAACAGTTTGAGTTGGAAGACACCTGAAAGACCATCTAGTTTCAAGCCTCCTTCCACAAGACCAGTTTACAGCCCCATCCAACCTGGTCTAGAAGACTTCCAGGAATGGGGCTGACAGAGGTTCCTGTGCAACCTGCTCTGGTGTCTCACCGCTCTCATACTGAAGAAGTTCTTCCTAATATCCAATTTAAACCTACCATCTTTGAATTTTAGGCCATTGCCCCTTGTCCTCTCACCACATGCTCTCACAAGAAGTCCCTCTCCAGCTCTCTTGTCAGCCCCCTTTAGGTACTGAAAGGCTGTTCTAAGGTCTTCCCGGAGCCTTTTTTCCAGCTGAGTAACCCCAGCTCTCTCAGCCTGCCTTCATAGGGGAGGTGCTCCAGGCCCCTCCTCATCCTCACAGCTCTCTCCTGGACTCCAATAGGTCCATGTCCTCCTTATCTTGGGGGTCTCAGAACTGGACACAGCACTCCAGGAGGAGTCTTGTGAGAGTGAATAGAGGGAATTACTTTCCTCAACCTACTGGTCAAAATCCTTTTCATGCAGCCTGGCATACAGTTTGTGGTTTTGATGCACTGGATGTCCCTGAACCAAAACTTTATCAAGTGACAGCAGTGTTCCCTTGGGAAGAGCCTAGAATGCCTAAAAGGACCATAGGTCTGCCTACAAGATCTAGATTTACCTGTAGAAAGCAGCTCCTCAAGCAGTTGTTTTTCTAACAAACTATTAGTGCTGCTTCTGTGTTTAATGAGTTAGAATAATGCTCATAACATATAATCATATATGTTTGTTTTCTTTGCTGCTTATGAGGGAAAGAAGTATAAGACATATTCAAGAACACTCTATATAGTAGCTGGTTTATTTAGGTAGTTAAATAATTTAAGCCAAAAGATAAAAAATGTTAGTTAGATGTGACACACAGAAAATATTCTTTCTTATGAGAAACACTTTTTGAATTTAACATATGGCTTAATGTGAGATCTCAATATACCTTCTACAGTAAAATAAAATAAACAAAGGTGGTAATAAAAGTGGATAGCCTAGAGGTACGTTATTTGCATGAGATTCAGAAAATTAGTTTTCAGTTTATGGCAGGAATTTACAGTAGCCTAATAAAGGTTAGTCTTATTAATCTGTACTGGTAACCAGTGGAGCAACACAAAAGAATTTAGAGCAAGAGGAAATTTAGCCATTAGAAAAAACCTCTTCCCTTCCCCATGTGTTCCTTTTCATTACCTCATTGGACAATCAAGATCTTAAGTGGGAAAGGCTATAAACTGATAAAAATCTGAACTGATAAAAATCAAGCTGAAATTGGCAAGGTCTCAGCTCTAAGACAGAAGCAATGATGTGTGAAGGTAGTGCACATGAACGGTGCCGAAGATTCACTACTCAAGAAGCTGAAATTCTTTTTCCAAAACTACTGAGTGTATGACAGCATGGGCAGCCACTGAGATATCTCTATGTGTGGACCCTATACAATTGTAATAAATAATTTTTTTATACTGTTCCAACAAAGACTGCAGCCTCTAAAAATATTTTAGAAAGTATTTCTCAAGTTTTCTGGGTTGTTATTTTTTTTATTTTCAAAATGGATAAACACTTAAAATAAATCCTAAAATCTATGAACCAGCTCTACCATACTACTTAAAGGATGTGATACAGATCGTGGTGCACCATTTCAGAATGAGACTTTGTGAAGCTAAACACAAAATAATCGTTCCTGAGGGAACAATAAAATCAACAACATGAACACAAGTCTGTTGCAAAAGAAAATTTTGTTATTATTGCAGTCAAGAGATATTAATCTTTTGCCACATATTTAAGGGAACACAACTGCATGAAAGCAAATGTTTAAAAATTAATGTTATAGAACTTTCTAGGACAACATAATTGGAATTATTGCCTGCTATAAGTATTGCCTTGGGTCTTAATTTTTCCCCCCCTTCTTCTATTTTTCCCTTCTCTCATTCCACTAAGTAGAGGAGATACAATTCCTCTTCATGTATCAGGGTACCATTTGTTGAGTACTGCCCAGTGTTTCTGACAATGTGATATGCTAAAAAACCACACAAATAAAGTATTTTATAATACGTTTTCAGAACATGGAGTTCCAGTATCAGTTCTCATGATATTCAGAATTTAAGACTAGTAATACAGTTAAACCCCAGTTTTACTATTTTACGTCTAATGGGGTTAGTGGTCTTGTATTAGACTTTGCATTTAGTTCTGCTGTTAGTGAGCACCATAATTGCCTTGTAGCTATTGGAGCAGAAGACTTTTCCTTTTGGATTAATTTGGTCCTTCATAAATGTGTGTTTTCTGAAGCTACACAACTGTATTTCCTGACAGCTCTCTGTAGTGTTGTATCAAGGGATAATTTAGGCAAAAGAGTACAGGCCAGTACAAGACAAAACTTTTGCAGCATACCAGAATGTTGGAATTTGAGGTCAGGGATACAGCATCACTGGGGCTTGATCCCGAACACAGAAAACTTGATCAGAGGCAGCTGATATCTTGCAAAATTGTTTTCAAACTGAATGTGACTGGGAAAGAAAGACTTAAAAGCTAATGTGAGTGTCTCTATGTACCAGCTAGGGCTATAGGTCTGCCTTCCCCACCCAACTGTTGATGCTTTCATACAACTATTGCCACTGAAGTCAACACACACGTTTGGAGTACTTGGCACTTTTCAGAACTCAAGCAGATACTGATAAAAAACTGTAAGTGCTGCAAATGCATGTGTGCTGCTAAGGGTTCTTTACAGCCGGATATCTTTCATAAAAATAACTAATGCCTTTGATTATGTTCCACAGGCCACTGCATCTATGGAACAATTTCTTGATACTTCTGACTCACTTGGAAGGGAATAAATACAAGAGTAAGAAACACAAGTAGAAATGTTCTTCCATCAAGACACAGTCAAGAAATCTCTTATGTCTTTGGATTCTGCCTGAAGGTTTCTACACAAAGTTCAAAGAGACAGACTCGCTGAAAGCTCTTCATATATTTGCCTCAAGGAGTGAGACTGGAGTGCATGGTTGATATTTTTACTTTCAGTTTGCAGAGTAGAGCCATTTCTTCTTTTTGACTTTTTTTTTTAATTTATTGACTATTTTTTTCTGTGTTAAAAATAGTGAGAAAATAGGCAGTAAGGTTTTCTTTCTTTTTCTTTCTTAGTAAATCAAACTATTAATGGCAAGAGACGATTATTATTACGCAGGCCTTGATTTGTCATGTACTGAGCCATCTATCTTTAGCTGTGGTTACAAGAACAACCTGCTCTGGGTAAGCCAACCCATATATGTTCTTGTGGGGCATCAACTCTTCTGCAGTCACTGCCTACACGCACACATTGCTACTCTGACATACCCTGGGATAGATGCAACGAGTTTACCCTTCAGTGAAGTTATTTTTCCTTTATTATCCTATTGCAGAATCTATCACAGCCCAACAATTCCACGATTGATTTGCTGGCAGCCGAGCCCTGAGGCTTGGAATGTAAATAAGAGTCAGAATAAAAGTGATGTGCACTGCAGCAGCCAACACTGAGTACAGGTACTTCATCAATTGACCTGATTTCTGGAAAATCTGCTTGCAGCCTTGAAACTTGCTTGCAATTACAATTTTTGCAATAAAATATTAGTCTCCATGGTAATGAGAAGTACTTTACTAACTCATTTAGGGAAAAAAAACCACAAGGAGATGACAGTATCTCTGAGAAAATGAAATTTTCAACATTATTTCACAGTTGGACAGCTTCATGCAGACTTGTCAACAGATTAGTAGCATTCTTCCAATTTTATATATGGAAAAACAGAGTAATTAATAGCCCTCAGGCCTTCCTTGCAAAAGGGAGATTTAATGAGCTCTGTAACAGTATCAGAACAGAAGAGCACATAAATATTTTGCCTCTGTCCATGCGAAAGAACACCACCAATAGAAGGATGGCCCTGCCTTATTCCTTACCAAATCTACTAATTGTTATTAGATAAATGCTGCTCTACCCATTTAAATGCTGCAAAATTCTGGGGCACAAATTATCTCTTTGGGCAGGAATTCTGTCTTTCCCATGTTTTTTTTTTTTGTAATATCGATCACTATGGGAGTCTCACCCACAGGCCTTATTTAACTGGGGGGAAAAAGAAAAATTGCATTTCAGTAGGCACCAGAAGAACAAAACAAAAAAGAAAAAAAAGTTACAGGCTCTGTAGAAAGCCAGGTGCTCAACAGTCAACATATTGTTCAGGCCAACTTATGAAAAGGGGTCTGTTTTACAAGTTACATACACAGGCTTACAAATCTGGTTGTGCAATCTTTCTGAACAACCTCTTCACAGGAAACAGTCAAAATAACGGGCAAAGATATTCCAGACTGGGAGGCACAAAACTGAAGTCAGAATGGGGAGAGAGAAAAGATCTATCCTTTTTTCCTCCCTCTTAGAGGGTCAGAGAGAGAGAGGTGCAGAATTCAGTGCATGGCAGCCTGCCCAGGGGTCTCCTATCAAATCCACTTTCCATCAACAAGAAGTCTCCTAGAAGGTAATTGGTTGGCTGAAAAAAAAAACTCAGTCCCATTTCTCCTGCAATGGAGCTCTCTTGGATGGGTGGAAGAAGAAGACTGCAGTTTGTGTGCTATGAAATTGTTAAGGTTTTAACATCCTCCTAGCTCAGGCAGTTTTTGTGAAACCTCAGAATTCCTCACTAAGAGGAAAACATTATGTTATAACCAGCTCTGTTAGGTTCTGTTTCTTATTCTTGCCATGGAATTACTGTCAATCATGGATAAGCAATTTTATCTCATTATTCTTCAGGTTTTCTACCTCTAAACCAAGATGCTTTCCCTTGCCAAGCACTCTAGATGAAAACAACGATAGATTGTATAGATATAAAGTATTCCTTCTTAAATTTGTTATATAGCCATAATTACCACTGAGCAAGAATGAAAAGAAAGAAAAATGTTATTTACAAATCACAGCTGGAAATTATCTAAAAGCAGCTGCTCTAACTACACTCTACAGTAACTCATAGGTCTTAAGTATCTCAGTGCTTTCTTGGGTAGACACTAAAAATGCAAGCATTACTGTATGATCTCATGCTTATAGCCACAATCATATGAAACAAAATTATTTTAGTAAGAATTACAATTTAATTTCACAAATAAAAGCAACAAGAAAAGTTTAAAATCATTTGTATCATTTACGTCATGTTATTCTGATATCCTGGCCTGCTGTCTGATGGTGTCTGATGGTGTCTAATGGTTGCCTGTTGGACCATGCTGCTCTTCAGCTATACCTCAAATACAGATGCAGTTTTAAGATCTTTCAATAAAGATTTCAACTTAGGAACTTATAAACTCCGTTTATATGAATCATGCATTATTAACTTCTCTTTTTTTCATTGTGTTATAGTATTTCATTGTATGTATTTCTCTTGAGTTCTCACTTTTAGAGATCAAAAATCCCTTTTTCCCTCCTACTTTTTAAATATAGGCCTCAGTCATGGAGTTCTTTATAAGCAGATGAACTTTCAGGGTTTCATGGAACCCATTGTTAGGTAAGCTGGCATGTGGAAATGAAATAGAAGACTCGTAGTTGAAAAGTTAAAAATAGCAGGAAAGGTAAAGGCCCAAATTCATTCTTTCTTCTACTTTCACATCATCCTAATTTCATACTGCTGAGTACAAAATTACATAATCTGACTAATTTATCATGTTCAGCACCGTATTTTATTTAGGCAAATTACTATGTGCAAAATGAAGGTTCAATTTGCTAACATTAGGTAATACAAGGAAAGACAAATCATTTTTCTGGTGTTCTGACCAGAGTTTCAAATGCTTTTCAAGAGAAGCTTCTTTAGATGCTAGAAGATTTTTGCAGTAGATTATAATTTTTCTAATCTTTTAATGTATCACCCAATGCAATTTTATATAGTGTACATTAAAGTTCTAATCAACTTAACCTTAAGATAGATAAAATAATCTTTAAAAGTGCCTATTTTTAATTATATCTGTGTGTGTATGTGTCATGGTTTGACACCGGCCAAAGGCCAGTGCACCCATGAAAATATAATTTTTTAAATTTCTGCTGTGAGATAGGACCAAAAAAGGAGTACAATCACCCAAACTTAATGTATAGAGAAGAAATTGTATTAACTAACATTAAAAAGAAAGAAAAAAAACCTAGAAATTAGAAGGAAACTTTCAAAACATCTATCCTCCCCCCACCGACTGTTCACTCTCCTACTGACAACATGAAAAGACAAAGCCTAGGATTTTTAGTCAATCTACCCCTTGAACAATCATTTCTCTAATTCATCAGGAAGAGCAGGAGTCCCTCCTGCTTTGTCATAGATCCCCCACAAGAATACCAGTCCTCTTGTGGCCACACACTTCACAATTGACTCACCCACAGATTTGCCATTGTGAAACATCGCCCCCATGGGACAGTCCTCTCACAAATGCCCATGGGCTGCATCAGCTTTTAGGGTGCAGTTTAAGAATGTCTTTTTCTTAGTTCAAAACAAAAATTCTCTTTATTAGCTCTATCTTCATCCCAAGGAACAGTTATCTCTCATCCCTGGGGCCGGGGATATTATTAAATCAGTGCTTCAGCACTCCCCATCTCTGGTTGTCCCTGGGGCTGGGGACATGAACAATCAGTGCTCCAGCACTCCCCATTTCTGGCTGTTCCTGGGACCGGGAATGTCAACAATCAGTGCTCCAGCATTCCCCATCTCTGGTCATCCCTGGGGTTGAGGACGACAAAATTCAGTGCTTCATTAGCACCCCCCACAGGATTAGGACATTCCCTTAAAAAGCATTTTACATGTTATAGAAACATCCAGTCCATTCTCTCTGGCTTTGCAAAAGCAGTCCATGCCAACCTGGCCCACTCCTTCATTCTTCTTTCTCACTTTGGATTTTTCCGTCTTTTCTTTGACATCAGGTCTCAGGTCCCGTCTTTTTGTCTTCTTCGAGCTGCTCCCCTTTCAGTTGAGTAGGATGCATGCTTTAAAAAGGTCTACCTGGGTAAGAAGCAGTTAAGACTTCATTTTCTGGGACTTCTGCCAGTAAACTTGGCTCTTCCAATAAGATGTCTTTGAGCTGCGGCTTGCAGAAATGGGGGATTCTCCATGCCAGGGAGGAGGGGGGAATTCTTCTCTGCCAGCCTGGGGCCAGCCCGTCCCTCTGTTCCCCCCGCTCCCTGCTGGGACAGTTCCCTCCGGGGGGCTCTCCTGGCCCGGCCCAGCACGACCCACCCCCTCCCACCCCACAGGACACTGGGGGGAAACTGGGCTGGGGCAAACTCTTCTTTTCCATCCTCCTCACCACCTGCCGGGACAGTTCCCTCCGGGGGCTCCCAGCATGGCCTGGCCCCGGCCCAGCCTCCCCCTCCTGTAGGCCTCTGTGGCTGTTGTGGGGGGAGGGGAAAGCTGGCCTGAGACTGCCCGCACATCTTTACCTCTTCAAGGCTGGAAACAAAAGAGAGCTATTGCCGGGCAGTCCTGTGGCAAATGTATATCCTACTGAGACGAATTTCACTTTTGATTGATCTTTTCTCTGTCTGTCTTTAAATCTGGCCCACAATTGGTGTTGCACTGGGCTCATGGGAAATCCACAGGCACACCTCACTTCCAGGGGTGGCTATTTTCCTGCCCAACAAAACGTCAATCAATCTCAAACCCGCACAGTATGTGTGTGTAGTTTAAACACTATAAAACTGGAGGACAACAGTAATGAATTACAAATTTATTCTGACAGCAGAGATGCTCGTACAGCCTCTTGATCTGGACAATATAATTTTAAAATTTAAAACTTGGAAACATTCTTAAATCATAATACTAGCACACACAATCATTCAGACTGTGCCTCCAATCTTTTCCTCATAGAGCTTGAAATAATTTTAGGAAGGAAATCTGAGAATCTTTGAAAATTATTTAAGACTTCCACTTTTCATTTAAATTTTCTTTCTTTACCTTCTGCTCCTTTGTGTCAAGAAAAGATAGTTATTATAATTTCAATGTCTGGCAAAGAGAGGTGTATTTTCTCTAATAAAAAGTTCTACAGATGCACAGACTGAAGTAGTTCAGTATTAATGGTGAATTTGTAACAAGCTGGCATAACTACATTGGTACTTTCCTTGAAAGGTTTAGGTTGGTTATTGATAGACAGTTCTTTTTCTTTTCCCATAAAAGCGGAAGTATAGCTTGTATTAAGTATAAAGTATTACAATGAGAAGCAGTGATGAGTATTCTTATGGTTCAGAGAACAACAGAATAGTGGAATGTTTGCTATCCACAAGTCCTTGACCTACTGTGTTTTCATTTTTTATTGAAAAGAACACATTCCACAGCGCATAATTCCCACATTCAGAATTAACAGTTTTAAACATATATATTTATTATCTACTTATTTAGGGGAAGGAGAATGTGTGACTAAGTATATACTTTTAACACAATACAAGACTGTGAGCCATAATCCTTCAACTCTACCCTAAACATTTTAATAGCAGCAAAACACAGTAGCAGCAAGTCTTCAAAGGATCTGCTCATTCTCAACCAGTGAGCAGGGATATGTCTACAGTAGCAGAGCTAAAGGATTCAGTACTTCACTGGGAGCCTCAATTTGAAAGAAAATTAGAGTTGTAGGGTCCTTCTGTCAATCCTCTTCTAATAACTTCTGTTCCATTTAATCCAGAGTTATCAAAGTACAGGAGCCTCAAGCAGGTCCAGTTCCTGCATGTTTCATTAAAAAAACCATAATAGCTGTGTAAACAGCAGCAACCTGATAGACACTTTCACAAAAAGAGGCAGCTGTCACCAATTCTGTGTGGTGACTGCCTGGCCAGGAACTCTGGGCAGACCATTCACCAGCAAACACACTCATAGCTCTGGTCAGTCATAGAATAAAGTAAACCTGGAACAGGTGGCAAGCCAAAAAGCAAAGTGAGGAATACCAAGGGATCATAATGAGGATGGCTTACATGGGTCATAAGGGGAACCACAGTTAGCAAAGCAAGGAGGTGTAGGAAGATGAAACACAGAAAAAGCAGGAATCAAGATATCATTCATTGCACTCCTCTTGCAACAATATTGTTTCACTTCTGTTTCATTTCTGGGGTTTTTTTATGGCTTAAGGATGATTAACATTGCAAGTGCACCAGGCATAAGCGTTTGCCTGTCTCTACATGTCTATGTGTACTCGTACACACACACATTCAATATATGACATACAAAATAAGCTGCCTAAGATCTGCTACTTAAAATGCCTCATTCAATGTCATTAATTGGGACACCAGCTGTCTAGAGGAAGAGACCATTGAAACATTATTAACAATATTGGGGAAAAGATGCCTATCCTTTATGAAAATATTTGTATATAAAATGCCTGTGCATGCCCCAGCTGTGGAACAGGTAGGGACCAGCTAGTTACCTACCAGCACAGGCATCGGCTCTCAGTGGCCACAGCCACATTTATGATGGCAAAATCCAGGCAATGGAGAAGACACAGCTGTTCCAAAAACAACGTGGTAGCAACTGACAGCCTTTTTAAGCTTCTGAACTGTTTTAGTTGAATCCTGCATTACCACAGTCCCTGACATTTTGTTCTCTTGTCTGCAGTCACTGTGATACTGTCAAGTGCAGATCCCTTGAAATATGATGGGTTTTGCACACTCCTTTGTACAAGAGCAAGGCTGGTCTTTGTGCAGATCTGCAATGGCAGGCTGCTAAAAATAAGGATGCAATAGCCACTTAGGCAGATCAATTTAGCATGCTGAGAAAACTACAGAGGGAGGAGGTACTCACTTCATATACACAACCCTCCCAGAAACTGCAGATACAAAAAAAAAAAAAAAATTAAAAAAAAAAAAAAGTGTTGTATTTAGGAACTGCTTCAAATTGAAATGCTGTAGTAACCCTCCAAAGAAGCAGACTGAAGATAAATTATGCAACTGTAGCTGATTTGAATCAGATTTTGAGGGAACTAGGGAACTCTCCAGAACAGGTATTTGCTCTTCGGTTCTTCATGTTAATTAAAGCAGAAGAAAGGTTATCATAAAAATTGCTATATTATAAAAAGCAAAATGATAAAGCCCTAAGAAAAAATGGTTATTTCTAAATGGAAAATAATGGGAAGCAGAGCCTTCGGCATGTGTTAACTAGTTCATACTGAAATGTTAACCACTATTGTCATATTGACATAAGTGGTGATGAGGTGATTTATACCATCTGTGCATCTGACTCTGTGGAAATATATATATATGTATATCTGACCAGAACTGATGATACCAACAGACACACTGAACAAATGAAATTCCAGTTATAAAGCACAGATCAAGGATGTGCAGATGTCCAAGAAATGTGAGCAAAGGAGCTACTAAGAAGAATATGTGATTTGAATGGGCCATTAGAAGAAATAAATACATCAGCAAATTTGATAAAGTCAAACTAGCTATGGAACAAAACACAGAAATATGAAAGTGAGTCAAATAGTACAAGTCTGGCAATTGTCACAGTGAGTCTGGTGAAGCAAATCTCAACCTTGATTCACAGAACCTTACATATATTTACATATGCTTAAATTAAAATAAATTCTTACATATGGGCAAACTTCATCATGAACTGAAATTTCATGTACTTCATTAGAAGTTATAGAAGATAAGATTGAATACAAGATACACTGCCTTTTCTAACTCAGGAATTTCTTTCTAAATTGAGCCCCCCTCTTCTGAATCAGGGCCCTTCCACTAGCAAACGCTAATTAAAAATTTTATAGATGTTGTAATGTCAGGAAAATTGTTGAATTTGAGAATTCTTGTTGACAGAAATTTGACTTGACAATACACATGTGTGGTAGTTTGGGGGGTAGAAGTTGAAACATTAAGGAAATGTCAGGAAACATCAACCAACACTTCCTAATAATGAAATATGGCAAATCAGCTATTTTTAGGAAGTGGTATAAATCTCAATGCTTTGCTTTGTAGAAGCAGAAACCTAGAAAACATGCTTTTGTTGATTATCTGATGTTTTACCCTGTATTTATAAGGCAAAATGACCTAAAAGTCATAAAGACATCTTTCACTTTTACCATTTCAAGCTGGCAAGTCATAAAACACAAAGCTTCCTCATTCTGCCCCCTTACATCACTGAGTCGGGGACAAAGCCAGAACAGACAAGATCACTCTAAAGCACAAGGCTCAATTTATTGCCTTGCAGGTCTTTGCATGTCTATTTTAGGTCTTGTACCACAGGGACCAGAAGTCTGCAATCAGTTCACAGAGCTCTGCGTGCTTGATGACAGCAGGCTGCCAGCTTTCCACCACTTCACAACAGAGAAGCACCTCAGACGCTTTGTGGTAGCTGTTTAACAGGCACAAGTTACAGACTTCCATCTTAAAAGCAGGAGCTCCACGTATACAGCTGAATAATATACGAGCCTGGTAAGTGTGCTGGCTCAGCTGCTGCCCTCGCACGCAGCTGAGCTGCCCGTGTTGCAGAGCAGATGTTCCTAAGCAGGTGTCAGCAGACAGTTATGGGTGGCAGCCACCACAGCCCTCCCAAAGCACTACTTCCACTCGAGAGTTAAAGCCTCAAAGGAGCCATGAAATAACCTTGTTAATTTGACGCTTGATAATGCAAACATCTTAAAAAAATCCCACCCCAAATTGTATGTCTGGCATACAGCCAGGAGTTCTCATCCAATTTCAGCATATTAAGATTTTAATGGGGTTTTTCAGAGAAGCTTCTGTCGAACATTTGGTGCTACCAGTTCAGTGCTTAACCACGCTTTCTTACAAAGAAATCGCGGTGATCTTTGAACGCACGAATTAACTACACCTGATTTACAGCATTTTTGTTGTCTCCTGTCCTGCGGAGAGCATCTGCAACAACCCCAGCAGGACGAGAGCCTCTTACAGAAAGGCTGGAAGGCTCTGCCCGCTCACCCTGCTGCCCGTCCCAGGCGGCGAGACCCCGGCACCCATCCCCGCCACCGCCCCGCCGGCTCTGTATCAGCTCCCCGGAGGGATTCTCGCTCCGCGCACGCCGCAGGAACCTCGCCTTTGCGGGAGGAGCGGGGGCTCGGTGCTCGCTGTTCTCCCCGCCCCCGTGCCGGGCGGCCCCCGCTCTCCCCGGCTCACCCGNCCCCCCCCGGCCCCGCCGGTGCGCGGGGAGCGGAGTTCGGCACGAACGGGGATCGACCGCACCAGCCCCGCGCCCACCGCCAGCGACCTCCCGGCTGCGAGCTCCCGGCTGCGAGCTCCCGGGCCAGGCCCCGCCCCCCGGGCCC
>VXBU01019617.1:0-32237 GCA_013400315.1 Bombycilla garrulus | reverse complement strand
GCACGGCCAGCGCCACCCCGGGTGCGAGCCACCCCCGCGGCGCCGGCGCTCTCCGGCGGGAGGCACCGTGCCCGCCCGGCCCGGGTGCCTGCGGTGCGCGGCCGGTGCTCTCCGGGTCAGCTCGGGCTCGCCTTTCCCTGGAGAGGGCGGCGGGAAGGCGCCCTCCCTCTGCCCTGGCGCCGGGCAGAGGCGTGCGCGCCGCTCCGGGAGGTGGCATCCCCCGTGGGTGCCCGCGCCGCTCCCGGAGCGGAGTCCCCCATGGACCGGCCTCCTGGACCGCAGGGAAGAGGGCTGGCAGCGGCTGTGCGCCGCATAAATAGAGCAAGCGTAATGGGAAAAACTTTCAGGGCGAAGGAATTTTGAGTGGATTAAATATTTTAATTGCGTGGAGCGTGTTGATGCTGTATCCGTGCTGTCGGGAGCGACGCCGTGCACTTCCCTCAGTTAGCAGCCACGCTTTCTCTCTTTGTTTCCGTCAAACTACGAGCACAAGGGTGAACTACTCCGAGAAAAGCTTTTGCTCTTAAAGCAGCTGCTTTGCCCTGCTAGGGAGCTCCAGCCTCTCAGGTTGCACGCTCCAGGTTACTGATTTTATCTGAATTTGGGGGCAGTACCATATGGTCTCCAAAGCGAGGAGGGGCACTGGTGTGGCAGGGTGTACGTCTGTACCTGTACACGTGTGTGTGCAGGAATTGGGAATATGCGGGGACCGGAATGTAGTACTGCAGAAAGAGAAAGCTACAGAGCAATTGCTGTAGCAGCTCTAATGGTCAGCGCTGTTCCAGAAGCCAAATGATTGGAGCTGTTTTCCTAGACTGTGCAAAGACATTAAATGCAATGATTGCAGGGGTGCATTGGAGCTATTTCTCTAGATTTTCTATTTTTCTGTAGGAAAGTATTAAATGCAATATTTTCAGGAGTTGATTTAATAAGCAAATAAATAAGAAGAAACTGAAGATCAGCTACTATGCATGCCTATCAGCCTTTGAGTTTACAGAATACAAAAAATTATATTCTGCCTGGCTTGTACTGCGGTTTTCCATCTTTGCTTGCTGTTCATACCAGTACTTGATATTAAGACCAGTCACAGCAGTGTGTGAGCACACGAGAAGCAGAGGCCGAGTAGTAGTCCAGACAGAAGGCTGGGTCTGGAGCATCCAAAGAGACCCATACAAATAGAGGTGGCTCATGGGTGTTAACCTGCAGCCTTGGTATCTCCACACTGATGTATCACTCAGTGTGCTTGGCTTGCAGGGTCTTTTTCGTCTGCCTCAACAACCTCATGAGCCCATGAATGCAGTGGTGGAATTTCAGCTGCACTTGTGGTGTGCAGAGTAATCTCGTGAACGCTGGTCTCATCTCAGTTCTATGGGTCTTGTTGTCTCATTGCTTGAGTTGTTGAGATTTAGGGCCTAGTCCATTAACTGCTATCTCTATATGGCTGTCTGGGATGTTTGTATGAATTCCTTGCATGGGGAAATGTGTAAGACTAAGTCCTTTAATTTGATTAACTGAAGGAAGTTGAGCTCTTTTGGCAATTGACAATGTTTGCTTTTCAAACATGGAAGGAAGTTGTAACGTTTGTCATTTTCTACAGAACTCTATAAGTACTTCACATTTCCCCCTGATGCATCTGTTTGTATTGCTTCAAAAGAACAGTAGGAAACAGAAAAACAGTGATTTGCTCTGGGTTTCAGAATTTGTCTGTGACAAAGTTTTACCTTAGCATCTAAGATTTTTTTGTATTTATCTCTGTACTCCAACCATGAAAAATTCTGCCTTTATTTCCTCATTTGAAATACAAGATTATGTTTAGTTGTGTTCCAGTAACTATGAGAGGCACTGAGAGAAAAAATGTGAGGTTATGTGAAATTTCATCTTCTCTCCCAAGCCAGCTTTCCTTTAAAATTCTTTTTTAGTGAATTAGCGCTGTAACCATGTATTTGTATGTATTTCTTCCAGATTTTCAACCAACATAATGCTGAAGCTCCCAACTTGGAACAAGCATTTCACAGAATGGCACAAATGGAACCTAATCTGGACCATGATGTATCATGGTTCCTCCTTCCATCATACTGGGCTAAAGTGGTTGTGGCATTAATTTCCTTCCTCTGTTTTGCTAACAGCTATGATGGAGACTTTGTCTTTGATGATTCTGAAGCCATCATCAATAATAAGGTTTGTCTCTCTTCCTCACAACCTTTGGCATAAATGATCATAGGAAAAGAAATAATGCTACAGTTAGTCTAAATAGGCCCAAAAGTTTCAGCCTAGTAAAGAGCTTCCTTTGGGTATTACTCTTTTTTTTTTTTTAACTTCTTTCTTCCATTTTGTTTTATTGAGCATTTTTCAAAGTTAAGCCTAATTTAAGGGTACCTGTACATCAAGACTGCCAGTAGGTCTAATTTTATGCTCATTCCCAAGTCAGCGAGCGTGTGCAGTAAACTTTTCTGATACCAATGGATGTTAATACAAGATTTTGTTCATTATCTTCTTGAGGTCACAGAATAAGACCAGTGAATAAACTTAGTGTGGTTGCAAGTACATAAGGCGTCACTATTGTAGGGTGCAGGAGGTCTTCAGGTGCAGTTTATACCATTAAAATGTTACAGGAGCAAGCAAAGCCCCCTTTTCCCTGCTTCCCCCCTCAAAGTTCCTGTGGCAACAGTATTTTTTGTGATAGAGGTGGAGTATTATTGTGTTCCATTTCAAAGCTAAAGGTACATGCAAAGAACAGACCTTCAAATGCTTAGAAATTAACGTGTGATTCAAATAAACCTCTAGCTGAGGTTCTTTTGACTTTGAGCAGTGGAGTGTCTTCAATTGCTGAGACATTTCACAGGATCACATGCAGCAGTGAGTGAGCCCATGCCCATGGATAGGTATTGGTGTTACAGCTTTTGTGCTGTTCTGGAAGGTACTTGTTAAATGTGTAGAAAGAAAAGCACAGGATAAAAATAATCACATTCATCTGTTGGTTCTGTCTTCCTGAAGCCATGGGGTTACAAAGAGGATAATCTGAAGACTCATACTGCTCGAAGAACACAATTCACTTTTTTTTTTCCTTGCACAAAATATAGAGGCAACTTATCACAATGTGCCTTTTAGAATCATGCAGAATTACTGTTTTCCTTAGACAAATTTCTATTATGCATGTGTAAGTCATCATACCTTCAGTTATAAATGTATGGAGGGGAAATACATCAACGTGGCAATAAATCTCAAAGCTTCCAAGAGAATACTGTGGAGAAATTAAGAACCTAGAGCATTGTTGGTTGGGGTTTTTTTAAAGTAGTGTTGTATTTTAGGTTGCACAGCTCCTGGCAATGTTTCATTCTGTGAAGTTTTATTTGGACCTGTTTGTAATATTTTAATTTCCTGAAAGAATGAACAAAAGACTGATGTTGAAACAAGGCAGGTTGTTTCATTAATGTGCAATTTCCACGCTTGTAATCACTCTCCATTTCTTTCAGTCTTTACTCTAAAAATGTTTCAATTTATCTATGCAACCCAACAATTTGCACCAAGATTCTAGCTGTTGGCAATGCTGAGAAATTCAACCAACTGCTTAAATAAATTAATTCATATGTAGTCTGCATGTTTGAAAAACTGGGAGGCTGATTCTATTTTTTGCAACAAAATCCTCTATTATTCCCTAGAAATTAAATGAGGATTTTGTGGCAATATCACTTTAACACAGGGGTCATATGGATATATGGAAATTCAAAATCCACAAGAAAAATGCAGAGACAATGAGTTTACCAGTTGAATGGGGAGGGAGATAATCTAGCAATGGCACAGTTTATTGGACAAAGCATAGCAAATTTTATTCCTATTTAATAGGAAAGACAGCAGTTGAAGTAATTTTATACTGAGCATTGCTACTGGGTACCACACAGTGCCCTATCTGTTAATTTACTAGCTGCCATCATCCCCATATTTTGTTTATGTAATTGTCTTTTTTAGCAAAAGATACATCTTTAGTTGATTCCATGCCTATTATATCATGGAAGATTCCATTATTAGATTTTATTGGAGTTAAAGGCTGTTTTCCAGATGCTTTCTTATCATTTTGAGCAGCATTTTAACTGGTACATAATGATGCCTTTTGTCTCTATTTATTTACTAGCTTGGCAAGACAAACAGTTGGATTAAGCAGAGCTTCAGACACAAAATGCCATTTCCCTAAGCCTTTATATAGAAAAACTGACCTTTCTTCAAATCTTGAACTCTGCTGTCTGTAAGCTGCTGCTAATCAAATATTTAGAGATTATTTGATAGTTACTTTTGGTTTTTAAAGAGAAAAATCATATGCAGCTTTTAAACAGCTGTGTCTCTTGGAGCAAACCGTTCCTATTTTAGGGTAAATTCACTAAGTAGGAAAATTAACGTAAGAAACTTTCTCACAGAACTTGGATACAAGGGCGAGATACATGATTGAAGATTTTTTTAGGTCATGTGGAAGTGTAATCTAATCACTAAGTAATTCCATGCATTCAGCTTTTCCTGCATTCTTCCGATGGAAGACAAAAGAAGGCTGATTGTAGCGGAACGGGAAATCAAGCCTTGTGCATTTCCCATCTCAAGTTATTGAAAAACATCTGTGACATGGAAGATGTACTTTTCTTTTTCAGTGCTTACATTTATAAAAGTATGTCTTTCATAGACTTTATGTACATAAGGAACAATGCTGCTGGCTGGTAAAACAGTCTGAGGGCCACACCACCCCCTGACAACTGTCCCCTGCAGAGTACAAAGACTTCAGTAGGTGCTGGTGTGCATCCCTGTCCCAGCTTGCCCCTTGAAAAGCTGGCTGTATTGATTTAGTAAGCTGCTGGTTGAGTGTGTTCCTGCTCTGAGAGTCAAATTATGACCTTTAGGGTTTGTGCATACCAGTGAGGAATGGACCAGGAATTTAGGTGCCTAAGGCTAAAATTGCAATCCTCCAAAAAGAAAGAAATTTCTAGCTGTTACTTGGCAGTAGAAACATGTGAAAGTGTGAAGAAATTATTCAGCTTGGTAATTCTTAAGCCCAAGTAGGATCCCCTGTGAGTCTTGATTTCTCAAGAATTTCCCTGAGAGTGCCTTAATTGACAGCTGCAGTCCAGGCTTTTTCAGACTGCAGTTTTAGCCCTGCTCTCTTTTCTGAGGGCTTTCTATTTTTCTGTATTGATTAGTAACCTATTAGAGAATACCTCAGTTCATTTGACTGTGTGCTAGGAACTTTAGCCTATTTCCCCTTCCTAATTTTTTTAATAAGTTTTCTAATACTGGCCAAATTTGATCAAGTGATCAAAATAAATCTCTTATTGATTTTTTTTTAATTTGTATTTTTGAGTGGATGAAAGTCAGAGTATGTTAAGAATATTCTTGTTAAAGAAACAAGAAAACATTAGTTCTTTTAAGTTCAGTTTAGCAGCAGCCAGTCATCAGGGTTCAGCAATTTGGCTGTAATTTGGGAGTATCTGAAAACCAAAAATGCTAGCTAAGTGTGAGGTGGAAGGTACTGGAGACCACAGGAGTGCTTAAGCTTCTATAGAAGCTAGTGAGGTGGTAGCAGCATTGGAGAGGAACTGTAATTAATAAACCAAGGGAATTGCAATCTGGGAATCTTGTAAGTAGATGAAGTAGTAGGAATAATAAGACAGGGACACCAGAATTTGTTAGACCTTTCATGGGGTTAGCAAGCCTGTTTGTCTACTTACTTGTATTTGCAGTGTCTGATTCATTGGTCTCAAATAATTTCAAGACAGAAGGTGGGGGTAGAGTTACTTGTTGATTTCAGGAGTAGCACTGACTAGGATAATTTTGTTCTTAGGTTCTGTCTCAAGTGTCTTTAACCTGTGTGTACCTTGCCATAGCATAAATTGGTATTTAATTGCACTAGGGAAGCAGAAGGGCAAGTATATGGTAGTTTGAACTTCCAAGCTTGTCCTCATAGAAAACTGAGGCAAATGCTAGCAAGATCCTTATTTTTCCTTCCAAGTGTATGCTTTCCATTTAATAGCCTACATTATTTGGATTTTTAATTATCAATGTGGCTTTGAAATAAAAGGGATGAGCAAGCAAGCAAGATCTTTTCTTTGCATTATTTTTTTATAGGCCCCTATTGCACCCCAAATTAAAATAATTCATTATCTTTCTGTCTTTTAATCTTTTAGAGCAGGGTATAGAGATGTTGATTCTTGATTTCATGTATTAAGTGTTAAAACACCCTCAGCTATATGAATAGTCCTGTGCAAAGCAAGGTTACAAAAAGAGCTAATTTTTGTTTCCTGCCTTTAGACTCCTTGATTTCATGCTTTTGTTAGTAGTTATGCTACTGCTCTGGTAGGAAATGGCTATTTTGCAGCAATTTGTGGTTGACCTTCTTTGCGAGATAACCTACACCTAAAATCAAAGGCTTTTTACAAAATTATAAGGTAAGGAGGTTTATGTGTTTCATATTTCGGCTATTGACCAGATTCTAAACTGATGTGAATATAGCTCTAAATTTTGTGTAGTTATGCCTACTTACAGAATCCGGGATCATGGCCTTTACAGTGACAGGCATTCAAGATGTGACCTTCATTGCAAACTTAGGTACTATGGGTCAAATGTCAGTAGTGAGCCAACAAAACTCCTGCTATGTCCATCTTAGTGTGGGCTTGTATTAGTTAGAACTTGTTTGTGGTTTAGCTGCTTTGAACAAAGGAAAAATGTTAAGAATCTGGTAATTTGTTTTCTTTTAGGACCTCAGGGCAGAAACCCCACTTGGTGACCTATGGTATCATGACTTTTGGGGTAGCAAACTCAGCAGCAATACCAGTCATAAGTCATATCGACCGCTAACTGTCCTAACTTTCAGGTGAGACTTGCGTTTTCTCTTGAGGTCTGAATATTTCTTAACCTATATTGACTCAATTGAATTTAGCATGGAGGCAACAGAAAAGGCAAGAACAAAGTAGCTGGAGGGTAGTTGGATACCTTTGCAGAATAGGATTTTTGAGTTCACTAGCTTAATCTCAAATGGTGTTTCAATTTTCCAATGGTTTCTTTCCCAAAATATTCATTATTTTGGCATTTTGTATTTCTGTCTACTTTTCAGAGATTTTTGTCTTAATGGTGTTCTACACCTGGTACTAGGGGCAGTGGGGTTTAGTATGTCACATCATCAAGGAACTAGGAGGTGTATGTTCCCTTCACTAAGCCGTGCTACCACTTACACTGCTATTGTAGTTTTTGTTGTCTTCTTCCCTGCTGACCTGTCAAATGGTTTATTTTATAAATAGCATCAAGGTACTGTGGCCTTTTTCCATCAGCTTACTGTATAGTCTTCCCACCTCTTCACTCCAATAGTCTGACTGGAGTGTCTGAGAATCTAGTGAAATGCCTGCCTGTATAGAACTTGCTGGTTTTGTCAAACAATTAGAAGTTTAAGAGGATTACTTTTGTAGATGCTTAGCTCATGTTTTCTGCACAAAGATTAGAGCAAACAGTAGACTAGTAGAAATCTGGCACAGTAATGGAGAGAATATTTGAGGACTCAGTCTTAATTTCTTTATTTTCCCCATGTGACTCAGTGGTGTCACTGGGGACTTGGTACTCATTCTGCAGTTGCCCATTCCAAGCCAGAGACTAAGTAAGTGCAGAAGAAGTGTTCCCACTCTCAGTCCTCATATTCAAGCAAAAACTTTGACCCTTTAGGGTAGTGTCAGTGTTTTAAGTACCGAGCACTGTGGGCTTGACTGTCTGTTGGGCTTTCTTCACATTTTCATCAAGAAAAATAAGTAACTGAACAGAATGTGTCAGAGTCTGAAACCTATTAAAGCTTTCAGTGCATTACACTATTTTTTTTCTTGTCTTTGTGGTATATTCCATCTCTAATAACATTCTGGTTTGTTTAAAGACTGAACTGGGATACAATCATTACTATATCTGAAAATATAGATGAGCCTATGGAGATAGTCCATAAAATGCTATTTTCACAAGTAAGAAATGGGTTTCCCTAATTTCCCTAAGTTCCAACCTTTATGTGTATCATATTTATAATAAGTTAAGTTTTTAAATAGGTTTCATTTATGCCAGATGCAGATTGACCAAAAGAACTGTGTAAAATTCCCTATTCGAACTAAGTTTCTGTGTACCTTACTTACTGATTAAAGCATATGGATAATATTACAATGTTTTCCCCTTTTCTTCTCAGCTTCCATTTTACTGCAGAGTTCCTGTCTTGAATAGGGATTTAGATGGAACTTTCATTTACACTTCCTTCTGATTCTAATACTTGTATGAAATGTCTCTTTAACCAGTGTCACAAATGAGTTACCAAGAGGTCCTGACTATTTTCTGGATGGATACTGATTGTACCCACATGCTAGGACCTCTATCAGAGAGTATGTCAGTGGAAATCATAGTCCCAGTGCATATAAGTTTCCTCATTGTGTGGATTTAATTACCAAAATTTTGTCAAGTTGTGTGCTCTTAAGCCCAGGGTATCCCTTGGTGGACTGGGTTATTTATCCCCAAGATACTCTTGTGTTGCAACACTGAAGTTACATTGTTGACCAAAAGCCAGTTCTAAGTAACTATAGGAATGATAAACATAATGGTACTAAAGTCTGTGTTTGGAGAGAATAGATACTGTATCGATGTGATATTCTGTGTGAATACCTTGGCCCAAAGACAGTGATATTGTATCTGTCTTGTGGTATCTAAATGGCAACACCACATGCACTGAGGTAGGTCTACTTGATTTTTGTGAGCATATGTCTGCTGTAGGGTTGTTTAGTTTTCCTATTTGTACTCTTCTAACAATTGTTGTAATTCCTAGCCTTAATATTTTTGTTTCTATATAGAATGAATTACCTTTTTGCTGGAGGCTTCTACCCAGTTGGTTTCCATGTCATCAATATAATACTGCATTGTACTATCTCAGTGTTGATGGTTGATGTGTTCTCCATATTATTGGGTGGACTGCAGTTCAGTAATAAAGGAAGACGGCTAAACCTGGCTCCAAAGTCCTCTCTTCTTGCTGCTTTGCTCTTTGCTGTACATCCAGTGCACACCGAGTGTGTAAGTATTAAATAATTATCTCCAGAGATTTTTATTTTAGAAGTCCTTGCCCATCTTGACTAATTAATTCTGGCATAGCCTTATACTCTACAGATTGCTTTTATAGATTCTTAACACTTCTCTTGGCACATGTCTTAATAGAACAATCAAATATTATGGTTAGTACGTCCAAGGCTTGTAATTCCACCAAGCTAGACCTTATTAAGGAAGATAAATCATTCAAGTACAATAACTAAAGGAGGATAGCACTGTGCTACAGAGTTTCCCTACCTCCTGGGTTTCCCTAGTCACTTTTCATTTCTATTTGCATTGATAAAAAAAGCAAAAAGTTTTAAAATCGGAGTAGAGGCAGTCTATTAACTTTGTGTGTGACTATTAGAATACTGCATTCAGTTTTGCATCCATGCTGCAAGGACAACATTGGAAAAATTGGAGAGTGCTCAGAAGAGCCATGAAAGTGATTAAAGGGCTGTAAATCATCCTGTTTCATGAGAGATCAAACTGTGTTTATATTTTAATATGAAGGAGAAGATGAAAGGATTTTTTTTTAATCACTGCCTGTAATTATGTACATGGGGAACACAAATTTGACAGTAACGGGCCCTTTAATAGTGCAGGCAAAAGCAAAGATGTAAAGATGCAGAATAGAAGCATGGCACATGTACAGCAATCAGTTCAAATATTTGACCAAAATGCAAAGTCATGGTGTGGGAATTCTGTGAAGAGAGAATGGTGTTCTTAAAAAGCTCTTTTGTGCTTGTAGTTAAAAAAAAAAATTTTGGCCTGATGCTAGTGGCCTTGCTGAATGTCATCAGTGATTTCTTGATCTTGTGATAATGAATGAATGAAATATAAAATTATCACAATAAGGGAAATTTTGGGGGTGTTTTTGTTTGGATTTGGAAGGTCTGAGCTGCAGAAGAACTACTAGCTTTGATTTTGATTTTGTCCTAGCAATGAACAGTGAATCCTGCAGTGCACATTCTACATATGTGGCACTGACTTTTCATTTATTCACAACATGCCATGGTTTTGGCGTCTTGCATTTGCTCCCCACACAATTGGTGGGGAAAAAGTTATTGAAAGCTGTGCTTGCAGCTGACTGGAGACCTTGCATGTACTGAAGACCTAGAGATTGTGCAAAGTTATGCGTTAGTTATTTGGCACCTTTTCTGGCAGTGTCGCTAAAACATCTTGACAATCATTCTCTGGTGTTCACTCGCCTGCACAATAACTTCTTTATGAGAGTGCACTGTGTCAGAAGGGCCCCTCATATTTGTTCTCCAAAACCAGTTTTAGATGTCAGAGTAAAGTAAAACAACTCTTCAGTGCTTTTGATGTTCTGACATATGAAGAGAACTCTCACTTGAGTCTTAACTTTGTAGTAGACCTGCTATTGACCCCTTTATCAATATCCATAAATTTACTTTTCATTCCATTTGACTCTTAAAATATATTTAAATCAGCATGAGAATATTAACAAGCCCTTTGTCACGTCAAATAAATTACAAGTGATGTGGTCCACTTGCATATTTGAAAACTTGCAAATGTTTCAGGCAAACAGTGAACGAAGAGGGGGAAAAAGTAGCACACAGATGTATCACGCCTCTTGTAAAATCCAGGAATGAAAAAAGTCTCTAATTATTTACATGGCGAATAATAAATCTTGCTGCAGTGAAGTCATTATACTGCTACAGTTCTAGGATGAGTGTGTGTCTGGCAGCATCTCCTAAAAAGCGTTCCTTATGATTTTAAGCCTGTGAGTTTTAAGTATCCAACATCCTGGTTTTGAAGTGAGATGACATATTTTGACATAAAATTGTGAAGAATCCATCTGTTTGCTGCTTTGGGTTTTGGTTTATACAGCGAAACAAACTGTCATGTAAAACAGATATTGAAAGGTGTAATGCTTTCAGTACCTATGTAAGGAAAACACTATAATTTTTTTACCTGCAAGTAAATACTCTTGTGTTATAGTCCTCTGCTCTAAAAAAGGCCTGTTGTTTGTAACACTTCAGTGATGAAATGCTAAATGAATCATGGACATAAGAATATATTTGATACTAATTTAAAACTGGTTTGGTCTTTTTTTTCCTTTGTTTGCCTTCTTACCAGAATCTGTATGCTTTATCTTGTACTTCAGGTAACATTTTGCTGTTGGAGTCATCTGAGGCCATGTGCATTATTAGCCCGTTAATCTCTTTGCTGTAGCAAGTGGTCATTTATTTTCAAAATTGTGTCAGCTCACCTTAACTTTTATCTCATTAGGAAGAGCGGCGCCTGAAGCAGAATGACACTTCATTATTTTCACCTTTCAAAGCACTCCACAGCTATTGAGTTAATTCTCATAATTCCTTTGTATGATAGAAGAAGAAGCAGCAGAGAAGTTAGGTGCACAGCTGTAGATAAATCAAGAAGTTCTTCCAAACTGAATTTAGGAGTCCAACAGTTTCTTCTTTTACAGTGCTCAAGTGAAGCTGAGGGTAAAAGTGGGAGAGAGTCTCTGCAGTGGAATCAATCATACTGTTATACCTCTACACTTCTCTTTCTCTGATGTTATTTAGAAACAGTTGCTCCATCATGTTACCCTGACACAAAAAATGCCCTTTTCCTTTTTACTTTCCTTTTTCTGTTCCACACACAAAATGGGACAACTGGTATACTATACAAGAACTGAAGTTTCTGCTTTTGTCCCTGAAATATGATCACAAAAATTGAATTTTAAAAGAAAACCTGCAGCTGTTCTGCCCTGCTTCTGTACATCTCCTGAAAACATGGAACTCAGCACTCCAGGAAGCAGAGCTAGACTGAAAAATAAGGGGTATTTCCACGATCCTTGCTCTGAGTGTATGTTCTAATGAGGTTCCAACATCAGGGCCTGTACAGTCCCCTATCAGCTCCATGTCATGATTTTCACAAAAAAATTGTGGTGTTATCCTGACACTTGTGTAATTGAGAATTAAGATCCAAAAGTGTCTTGCTCTGTCTGAGCAAGTTATTGTAAATACAGTTGCAAGCCTTGAACCAAAGCATACCCTGAGACTGCACTTGATTTAAATAGGTTGGCACAGATCTCAAGTACAGAGGTCCCAGGGTATGCTTCTCATTTTCTTTTGCATTAGTACAACTTCTGTTTCAAGATGCAGTTGGAGGTAGCTCTAATGCAGTCAGTTAATATAACACAAAAGACTGCCAGAGGGGATTTTTTTTTTTCTTTGCCCTGCATCTGCAAGCTGGAAGCTATTTGTTCATTCTGAGTGTTCAGATTGCAATTTGAAGGCTGGCTTGTCTTCTGAAAGTGAACAGTTTTGATTGGTGTTTCAGCAGAGCTGCCAATTTAATTGTGGTTCAGGATGTTTGGCTTCCAAGCCATGTAATGGCTTCAAATTGAAAGAGAGTAGATTTAGAATAGATATTAGGAAGAAATTCTTTAGTTGGGGGTCGTGAGGCATTGGCAGAGGTTGCCCGGAAAAGTTGTAGATGCCCCATCACTGGAAGTGTTCAGGGCCAGGTTGGATGGAGCTCTGAGAAAGCTGGTCTAGTGAAAGGCAGGGGGGTTGGAAGGAGATGGTATTTAAAGTCGCTTCCAACCCAAACTGGTTTATATTTTCATGTTTTCTAAGTGTTCTGTTGAAATGCAATTTGATCCGAAAAACAGATGGAATTGTGTGGAGTCTAAATTTTATTCAGTGAAGTCCTCCTTCATTTCTTAAAAAAAAATTCCATAAACTAAGATTTTCATAAACCAAAGCCAAACTATTTATGTAGTTTATACTAAGCAATATCCAATAAAAAATAAGATGCATCTTAAAAAACTGGATATAACTAATCCAGTAAACCAAGTTAAACAAACAAAAAAAAAAGTGATACAGTTATATTCTATTATATATTTAACTTTGTATGTGTTCCTTTACTTCAGGTTTTCTGTGAATAAAAATCTGATCATTTGAAACTTCTTTATTTTTTTTTAAAGGTTGCTGGGATTGTTGGCAGAGCAGACCTACTATGTGCCCTGTTCTTCTTGTTGTCTTTCCTTGGTTACTGCAAAGCATTTAGAGAAAGTAAGCATTGTTTGCCCCTTTAATTTCCTATTGTGTATATTTTCACTTTTCATTCATATTTGTACATTTCAGTGAAGTAAGCAAAATTTAAATGTCAGATTGATTTGTTTACCCTCATAAAATATATTTTTTAAAAAAACTGCTTTAGCAGCTATTTATTGTTAGAAATTCTGAAAAGGTTGCTGTCCCTAATTCTTGTTAAACAATTAATTTAATTTAAGAAAAGTCCACTTAGGATAGGCTTATTTGCTAAATGTTTTATTGTTTAGAAGTTTAATGAAGTATTTTAACAAGTATTTTAGGAATAAATCAAACCTACAAAAGTATACGCTTAAATATTTTATTGTTCTTTATGCCATTATTTTGGGATGTTTTAAATGGAAGTCAACTTTTCAGAATGTTACTTGTATTTTTAATGAATTACAAAGAATTATTCCTATGACTAAGCCTTCTAAATTCCTGCAATATGCAAGTGCTGGCATATAATGCTGAATATAGTATTACTCACAGAGTTTTTATAAGACATCTGTGTTTAACATGAACAATTCCTTGGTAGATTTTTTTTCAAGTGAGCTTTCAAATCTCTGGTATTATTTGATCTGAGTGCAGGTTGGCAGTTCAAATACAGTTGTGGAGAAGTTATCTTGGGGGCCCTGTTAAATAAGCACACAAGGAAGCATGAGTTCATGTCTGTGAAAAACTGTGCAGGACAGGCAGCCTGGTATCTGCATGTGCTCTGCCACACGAAATACAGGACTCATTTGGTGAACCACAGGAGCTGTGTTGTGAGGAGTTTGTCTGTCATTCAATAGGCATGGTCTGTAATGATTAATCAGAGCTGGCAGGGTATTTCAGAGGTACCTGAGCTGACTTTGTGATCTGGCTTAACAGCATAGTTATGGCATCACAGAGACCTCAGTGTGGGTTTAGGGGAGTGAGTGAGTCCACAGTGAGCTGTGAGATGCTGTGAACAGCTCCTGCTGGTTCAGTTCAGATTGTTTGGAGCTATTGTGCATGCTTCTATTGCTGATATAATAAGTTTATCTTGCAATTTCAAGTGTTACTTAGAATGATTCCTGTTTGCTTTGGATATATTTTTCTTCCCTTTGAGTAGGTTTAATTGCTTTCAACTGAGCTAATGATTTCTTGATGAAAATTGGCCTTGGGTTCTTGTTTGTTTATTCTTTTCTCACCTGTTTTATCAGATATGATTGTTCTTATGATGTTTCTTCTATTAGTGGTAGAAAAAGATACAAAAATCAAAATGTTGTCTTACCTGCTTTCCAATGTCCAGCATAGATGGGTAGGCTTATACGGCAGGGGTAATAATCTTTGCTTGAAGAACTTAAGAGCCAAATTCTTAGGATGACCACTGAAGACAATTATATAGGACCCCCTAATTATTTTGTTATTGAGAACATCTTGGGAATGATTAAGGATGTGTATTCTGGTTAAAGATGCTCTTCAACTTGTGAAGATCAGTTTAATGGCTTTTAGAAATCAGTGTAATATTCTTGGACTGAAATTTGTGTCATTGATACAGAAGAAGGAAAATGTTGCAAAGACAAGATACTAAGCAGCCCTTACTGATTTTTATTGGGTATTACATCATAATAGGGGAGCAGATGCGTCCTTTAAGCAATTTTGCCAAGGAAAATTACAGTCTGCCAGCATTGTCTTTCAGGTCGGTTTTCAGTGTTTACTGTCACCTTCACTGCTTGCTTTTCCCTCTGCAGCTTCTTGAAGAAGTTTAGACTTTCTCTGTACACAAGAATTTGTATCCAACTTACATACTTGAGTCTTTCCCCTTGATTGCTGCAAAAGCACACTACTGACTCATCAGCCAGGAGCTTATCAACCAGGCATTCCAGACCTTTTTTTGCAGAGCTGCTGCCCAGGCCTTAATTGTTGCATGGTGTTGTGTTTGATTTTCACGAGGCCCATTCCTCCAGCTTGTCATAGCCCCTCCAAACAACAGTCCTGTTCCCCACTGTATCCATCTATCCTCTAGCTCAACCTCACCAAGGACCACGAGCAGTTTTACTTACTGTTCTTATTACATTTTTTTTTTCCTTTGTGGAGGGGAGGTTGGTCCAACCTGCAGCTGTTTGAACATGCATGCTTGTGAAGGAAAGGGGCATGTCTACATTGAGAAAAAAGAATAGAGGCTCTCTCTTCACAAGGAGCTACATGACAAAGACAAGGGGCAATGGGTGCAGTTGCCCCTGGAAAGGTTTCACCTTGATGTAAGAATTTTTTTAATAACAAGAACAATTAATCACTGCAACAGTCTCTCCAGAGTTGTGGCAGAGTCCCCATGACTGCAGGTTTTCAAGATGCATTTGGACAGCGTTCTAGGTGATCTCATCCAGGCTCCCTTTCCCACAAAGACTGGACCCAGTGATCTCTGAAAGCACCTTCCAAACTGACCTGTTTGTTCCTGTGATTCTTTGTATGCAAAGTTTTAGGAAAAGATAACCAAATATGGGGAAGTGGCTTTGGTAGAATATGACTCTTCAGTGGGTTTGCAAAGTAAATAAAAAGTTTTACCCTTGGCATGAATTTCCTTTTTTTGTGAACAGTTCTTCCAGGTACTCTCAAATAACAGGTTAAATAAGGAGTAAAGAACTTTTATCTGGCATTAGCTGAGTTTGATTCTGCATAGAGGGAGTCAATCCAAAGTGTAAGCTGGTCTCACTGTGAATATAAAAACATGCATTTTAAAAATATGCACATATGATTTAAAAAGCAGACTTAGACAATGTCTCCTAAGCAGAAAAAAAAAAAAAAACCAAACTTTTTCTTCTCTTAGAATGTTGTCCTTCTGATGTCAAATCCTCAAGTTCCAGAATGTCTGTCATACTGTGAATGCATGTTGCTATTTCTAGAGCAAGATCTGTTATTACATCATTTTCTAGGTCAGGCCAAGAAGGTAGTTTATCTTTGTGAAATAGTCTTTGTTTGTGACAAAACAACCAAAAACCTCTTTGTATCAGGTTTATGTTCCTAATCAAATAGAGATGCTTTATGATGATCCTACACAAAAGTGGATTGTACCAGTTTGTTCTAACATCCTTTTTCCTTTTGTCCTACTGTGCTTTTTGTATATTAAAAGGCAAGCATGGCCCTAAACTGTAGGTACACTGGATGGGTCTTAGTTCCTGGATTTAGCTGTCACATTTATATAGAGCTTAGCTCACTAAATTTTTACAAAGAGTAGGAGAAGAATTATCAAAGGTTGATTTTTTTTGTTGTTGTTGTTTAATTGTTACTAATAGATGCATTGTAGTGCAACTCTTTTGGAGCACTTAAAAGAGGGTACTACTCTTAAGACCTTCGAGATCTGTGGGCTGCATTTGTATTGTCTTTTGAAGATGGTCACCAAAACATGTTTGATGCCAGTTTGACTTTATTTCATGAACTTTAAGTGAGCATCAGAGTAAAACGAACACTGAAAAGCCTGATGTGATGCTACTGATATGGTTGGGTCAGTAACATATATTGCTTGGCTACCAGCAGCATCCCAATGCTATTATCAGACAGATTATCTAAGTTTTTAATAAAGAACCTGACTATTCTTGCAACTAGGCAATGTGAAATTTGTGTATGACTGAATTTAAAAAATCTGTTTATGTTTCAATAGTTTAGACACAATTAATGAATTGATCCTTTAAAGAAACAAGGTCAAAAATCATATGTGAGAGACTGGCTAGTGCTTTTTTTCACTTGAGAAAATGAATATAAAGATTTATAATTTTTTTTTTTTTTTTTTTAGTGGGACTAGGAACTCATAAAATGTCTGAGGATGATTTGGAAGTACTATGGGGAAAGTACATGTAATAGTGAAAACAGTCAGGAGATCAGAAAAATATCAGTGTCAGGCTGGAAAACTTCCAAAGGAAAATAATGGTTTTTGTAAAGCTCAAGATATACTGCAGCTTGTTTACCTGATTTATTTGTGGTTTCAGTGGATTTTTGGGTAGACAGTTTCTTTTAGCCAGAATCTGAAGCTCTTTTTTTTTTTTTTTTTCTTTTAAGTATAGGCATTTAATTATGTGGGCTATAATTATGTCTTACTGAAGTTCTACAATTCTGTTACTTTTTCCCAGTATACCGTTTTTGAAGTTAGCATCTTTGAAAGGATAGCATTTATAATTGCAAGGAACTAATCTGTTGTTCTCATTCTGTCCTGCTGTTTTAAACACAACTGTGGGGACAAATCCACTGCATAGGCTTTGGAGACAGCAAGAGCTGACAACTTTTTAGGTATGTTCTGAAGGGAATTGTGGGTTATTAACTTTGTTGAATTTTAATGCAGCTTCTCTGGGAATTCATAAGGCAATTTAAAACTGCTGTAGTGTTCATTTTTGCCTTCCTTTGTCCTCAGTTTTGACAGTGATCCAGTTGCATGTATTTGCCATCTGCATTGGCGGTCTCTGAGTAACATAAAATGAGGAGTTCATGACTTGGTCCATGTGAATAATATTGGTGTAGACATTAAATATAGGATCAACTCTTTGCTCATATGTTATGACATCTAAAAATTACTTTGTTCTGGTTGTGTGTTTCTGTTTTGTTCTGTGTAGATGTCAATTAATCATCTGCTAGTTCATTGCTAATTTAATAAAGCATGCAAAGTAGTGATGAGTTTTGTGAAAATTGGAGGTTTATATTATGGAAGCTTTCCTAGAGATTTGAAACATTTAAGTCTCCCTTGTGAAAGAGATCTTTGTTAAGATATGGGGAATTTGTTAGCTATTGTGTAATTGGTCAGGAGGTATTTACTATTGTTAAATATGTGGGCCCTGATTTTTCAACTGTGTGCCCTACCGTTCATATTTGAACACATTGGGAAGGAGTAGTTGTAAGTGAAAACCCTAATAATTTTATGATTTTAGTTGGCTGAGGAAACACAATGACCTTTTTTCTGGTAGAATTAATGATAACTTTCATGTCTCCATGTTGTAATTCAGGGCATAGATGCTTCCTTCAGTGTGGCCTCTAGGTAATGTAGGTAATGAGTTTGAGATGGCTGGATATGTTTAGGAATGGCATTTCCTATTGTAATATCATTATTAAGTGAAACGCTGAGCTGCAGTAGTATGTACATTTGGAGACACACAAGGAGATCTTTGGCTTTATTTAATTCCAACAGTGGGTTCTTATGTGATCTTTTAAGACTAGGTAATTCTTCCCCCTTTGCTTAGCAGTTCATGAACAGGAAAGTCTTAGAGCTTGGTTAGAAGAATATTTGTAGCAGTTTAGTTGGAAGACACCATCCCCAAAGACAGGGCACATTAATGGAATATATGAGTGTTTGTGATCTATCTCACTTAAAAATTATAACTTCCTGCAGGAGCTCAATATTAACTTACTTTGCTTTGACCTTCAGAGGAGTAGGTGCTTTCACAGAATCAGTTGCTGTGTTTCACCTGAAGATGGTGACTCCTTAAACTGCTCCAAGCTGTCACCTGGCTGACTCTTAAGTTGCTCAGCTAGGTTTAAAGAAGGAAATGCTGAATGCCTAAGTGAATTGGTAACAATTGCTTTGGATATTGTTAGTTTGGCTTTGCAATAAAACTAAGCTTGGTAGTTTAAATGTGGCATTTTCTTCATATCCTTCACTTCAAAGGAGTTTGTTTTCATTGACCTGTAGATTTAGGACACCAGAAAATAAAGTCTCTTGAAAAAGGATTAGTGTTTAACTGCACTGTCAATGTGTTGCTCATAAATTTAGAATCAGTCAATTCGACACTATAAAACACTTTGTGTATGCATCCTTGCCCTAGAAATGCTTATACTCAAGTCTAGCAGTCTAAATGGAGGAGCTCTCATGGCTTGTTTATGGCTTATGTAGGTATTTCATTGAATCCCCTCAACGTTCAGACTTCATGTACTCCTAAAGAGGGACCATCTGAGCAACGCTTTTTGGGTTTGTGTGTAAAAACACTATATTTTTCCAGCTTAAAAAAAATAAGCAAGTACTCTATTTCTTTGGCATGCTTACAATTTTGTCCATCTGTTAGAGTGGCAGAATGCCCACTCACAATATGGCATACCAGTTTCAACCAGGCACAGGTGCCAATGAAAGATGGGTTTCGTTTTCTGACACAAGATTTTTCTGGTGGGAAGCAGCACTATATTAGGGGAATATGCTTTGTTAGAATGATTACTTCTGTTGGCATGTGTATATCTCATAATAAGCACTTATGCAGTGCTTTACATTTTCAAATCACTATTTAAAAAAAAAGAAAAAAATTGAAGGCATTGCTGAATGATGGTCTTTTGTATCTATTTTGGCAGCCTAGTTTACTGAGATTTCTGCAGCTGAGGCAGGAGATGGTGGGGATGGAGGGGTGTTGTGCATATTGACCCAGGAACAAGCATGAAATAATTGAAATTCTTTCTCTTTGAAGTTTAATCACTGATGAATTTTGATAATAGTACAATTCTCTGTATAACTGTTGATTTTTTGAGCCTACAAAGGAACAGAGACTGTGCTTTGCAGGAGGAGATTATTGTTTACAGAATCACAGAGTGGTTGAAGCTGGAGGAGCCTTGAGGTCACCTGAGCTGACCTGCCCACACAGGGTCACCTAGATCCAATTGTCCAGGAGGCTTTACTGCAGAATTTTACAGTTCCCCTCATTAGACTACATGAGGTTCCTGCCAGACCATTTCTCCAGTCTGACAAGGTCCTGGATGGCAGCACAATCCTCTGCTGTGTCAGCCAGTTCTCCCAGCTTGGTGCCTTCAACAAATGTTGAGGTGAGGTGACAACAAATGAGCTGAGGGTGCCCTCTGTCCCATCATCCAAGTCATTAATGAAGATTTTGAATAGGACTGGACCCAGTATTGACCCCTGAGTACACTGGCCTTCAATTAGATTTTGTGCCAGTGACCACCACCCTCTGGACAAGCCATTCAGAGAGTTTTCAGTCCACCTCTCTGTCTGCACATCCAGCCTGATCAGCAACAGTTTCTCTGTGAGGATCTTATGGGAGACTGTGTCAAAGGCCTTACTGAAGTCCAGGTCTTTGACGCTCAGTTTTGGGGACCTTCATTATTTCTCTTTCAGTGTGTGTTTTTATCATCTTTTTGAGTCTGTGCTTAAGCTTGACTTTGCTAGGCAAGCTGAGACATTTCTTGCATCTGAGACTTGGGATATTCACAAGAAGACAAAGCTTGTTTATGCACAACTTTGAGCATGTGCGTGTTGAATGGCTTCAGTTTTCTTTTATTTGGCTAGACCATTTCTCCAGGCCAGATTGGATGGGGCTCTGAGCGGAAGGTGTCCCTGCCCATGGCGGGAGGTCTGGAATCAGAGGACCCATAAGGTCCCTTCCAAACCAACCTATTATATGACTCTGTGGTTCCTCCAGTTTGTCAATGGAATTCTGACTTCTCCTTTGTATGCTTCCTAGCCATTGCAGCCTGACAGCACTTCTGGTTTTAATAAGCATATTTCTTATTCCATCTTATTCCATTCAAAAGTAGTAAGAACAAAGGAAGAATCCAGTACAGAATGTTATTTTTACTTTCTTTCACAGCAAGCTAGTATCTTACTGTATCCAAGCATTATTTGTACCAATTCTATAACAACTTCATGCAGCCCATATTTTTTTGTGGCATATTTCACACTGCTTCCATTGGTATTTTCATGCCTTTGCAAAGTCAAGGTATAGGGTGTTTACAGATTTTCTTTTATCAGGAAGACTTTTTTTTTCTGTCCAAGTCAAATGCTGTACTTAGTTCTATATAAATGACCAAAATGTTATACAAACAATCATATTCTTTTATGTCTTAGAGTGTCACCTAGAAAATATTTTATCTAGGTGTAGTGATTTTTTGTAATTTTTACCAGCCAGCTTAGCTTTGTATCTGCAGTCTATCCTTTCATATTTTTGTTCCTTCTCAAAAGTAGACATGTAGGCATTGTTTTATTTTATTTCAAACTCCTGGATTATAATGTATTTTTCATGATTTCTCAGAGGTAACAGTTAAGGTTACTCTGGATTGTATAGTCTGGGAAGTCACCCTGTCCTGGGCGACCCCAGATGCGTAGAAAGTCTTTTTTTTTCCAACCTGCCTGCTGAAGAATGAGTCTGAAGTCTTTGGCTGTTGTTCTCAAGGCTGTTTATTCTTATCTTATCTAATACACTTTTTCTCTGCCCTGCTGTGAACCGCTCAGCAAGACAGTTTGAGGCACACTGCCCGCCCACGGGACAGAGTTGTCTTTTTATACTATTAACTACGCATACTTTATTTACTATTCTTTTCCAATACCTATCACCTATGTTAGATAGTGACCTTCTACTCTAAACCAATCCAGATGTGCCACCATCACCAAGAAGATGGAGGCCAGAAAGGAGAAGGAAGGACAAGACAATGCCCTGATCCCTCCATCTTGTCCCTTAGACCCCCATGTACAGAATCTCAGACACCCCTGTACATGACCCCAAACTTTTTCCTTTTACTCTATAATTACTACCATTATGCTACTTAAACCTTTGTGACTTGCAGTTCTTCATATAAAGTTGGTAACTTGTTCCGTGGGTCAAAATCAAAACCACAGGCACTCTCAGTTGCAAGCCAGGGTCTCCAACTCCCCTGCCAGGGCTAAAAGCCTCCTGGCCAGGGCCCGGGTCATTCAGGAATGCCATAGGAACCTCCTGGCTTCCGACAGTATAGGACCTGTTAAAATGAATGTAACCAATTGTAATTTAAAACAGATTAACTTCTCTATAAATTCTATGTCTTGTAGTTCACTATTTTTGCTTTTGTTCTTCCTCCCTTTCTGCTGATGCTGTACTTGCCATGTGATTGCAACTGACCTTTTTGGGAAAAAAATTAAGAAAAAAGGCACAGAACACTTCTATTTTCTTGGCATTGTCCATTTTATTTCTCAATGAATATTGGAATAACTCCTTCCTCACTACTCTTCTTACTAATACATCTGTGGAATTGTGGGGTTTAATACATTACCTTTTCTCATTTCACAATGTGACCTTCCTGTGTTAGTTTTCCATATGGATGTGCTGCTATTACACTTGTCCTTGATGATTTGACCTAGTTCCCTTTTACTATTACTCTTGTATTTTGAATCATGAAAGCATTTGTGAATTGCCAGCTGGTCTCTTACTATATATACTTCCCACTATCTTCTGTGTTAAGATAATTTGTATTTGTGTACTGAATACTGCTTCTCTGAGAAGTGCTTAGTTGTCCTGACTCCTTTCCACTAGAATTTGATTCTGAGAAGAAGAAACCTTTGAATGGAAGAAAGTCTACTTCCATAAACGCTGTAAAGTTCATTGGCTGTCTTCACTATTTTCCTTTTTACACTTACTAAGGATGATTGGGGGTCATTTTGTGAACACAGTCAATTGCTTTGCCTTCTATCAACTCTGGGCTACTTGATTTCTACATAAAAACAACAACAACAAAAGCAAACAGCAAAACAACCTGTTTTTTAAAAACTGGCTGAACAATGTGTTGTAATGCAAAGTCTGAAAAATTGAAGAGCTCCTTGAAGGAATGTATTAACAGAATTCTTTCTGTCTTAACAATACTCATAGAATGAACATTAAAGCTCTTTCCTCCATGAGTTATTACCCTCAGTTGTTCTTCTATATTACTGATGCGGGCTGGAGTTTCCCTGCATTTTAATGTTTCTACTTCCATTGTCTCTTTAGTAATTTTGTATTTTGTATTTTCTTGCTTTGTTTTGGCATTATTCAGATGTGCATGACTTCTTTCCTAAAAGAAGGCTTTCTTTTATTTTTATAACACTTGCACCTCTAATGTTAAGTCTTTCCTCACCTCTGGAGACATAATTTGGAGTGGAGGGAGAAGGATCAAATGCCCTCTATGTATTGCAACGATGAATGCCAAACATCTTGGTACTCACGCTGTTAAAGCTTTAGAAGTCTTAGGTAAGGAAGGAGTGTTAGAAGTAACCTCAAAACCTGTTCTTTGACATTTGTATTAAAAGTTTGGAGCTATCTGCTACAAAAGAAGTAGCCTGGTCCAAAATGGAAGAGGAAGCCAATGTCAGCAGATCCCTTTCACACTTACGGTTATGAATTGTATCTGACCCCAACAACATCTGAGGTAGTGTACTGGTTTCCCTGTATCATCAGTGCGGAGTTACTTCTCTGAAGGGTGTTCAGCTGCATTTAATTAGGTAACTTAATCCCTATAGGTGTCCTCTTCTCATGGCCAGTTATAAAGGAAGCCTAGTGTACTAGCTTAGGTGTAGGTGCGTACTTCTGATGAAATTAATCTTAATATTGCCATTTACCCTTTCCACAGACCATTACTGCAGTTCTCTTTAAGCACAGAATGTCATACCTGAATTAGCAGTAGAAAAGAACTGCTCTGGAGATCAAGGAAAGTAGGAAAAGGGATTCAGTCAATGAATGCAGAGTTCAATTTTGTTTTTTCACGTGCCAAGTCGAAGATTGATTCTTGTGATGCCTGTAGAGCCCTGTTACTTGAATCAAGAAACTGCTTCTGAATGAGCAGAGTGCTTCTCTCTGTTGCTTGCACCTATGGAGTAGAGGTTGTGACAGATATGTTTTTATGTGAAATACCCATGTATTCTGTGTGACAGTACCTTGGCTGAAGTAGGGTTTATTGTTATATTCATCTCAGATATGCCCGCTTGTAGTACCCAAACTCAGTTACATGGTACAATCTTTAAAGACTTTTTCTTTGAGTAGAAGCTGTAGTTGTTCTGATCTCTTAACCTCAGAGTTCCTCACCCTGCTGTAAAACTGTTTCCTGAGTGCAAAGACTAACTGCTTCTGCTCAGCTGCTGACATTTTTGAGCTCCATGACATTCTATTGCAGTGATAATGAAATGACATGAGGTACTTGCTAAACGCACCAGCCCTGGAGAAGCAGCTCATTGTGCCTTTGTAGACTAGACTGCAGTTTGTGTGTGTGACACTTCATGAGTAACTATTATAAAGAATTTCTTGTTATTATGGTAGCTTGGAAGAGAGTGGCCAGAGTAATGCCAGAGCTCTAGCTAAGATGATAAATATGTCTAAATATTGGGAATTAACCTTTGCAGATGACAAATTGTGGAAATTATGTGAAGCTTCTGCCATTCTAATTAATCTGGCTAAAACATTGAACAAATAGGGAGATTTCTAATGTCTTCTAGAACAGAAAATGACCGCAATAAAGGGACAAATGCCAGCATATTGCAGGAGGTGTCCTATGCTTTTTAAGTCTTTGTATCCAGATCTCGACTGGTAGAAAAGACTGCGATACTAAATGCTGTCTATTTTTTAAATTCTTATTTTACCTTTAAATATATAAAATGCCTAAAGATATGGCATTCTTTATTTTGACAGATAAGGAAGGACATACGTTTTCTGTATTCTGGGTGCTGGTGAGTGTTGTCCTAGGTGCAATAGCCATGCTGTGCAAAGAACAAGGAATTACTATACTGGTAAGAATTCACTTATTAACTGCATTTTGACCTCAACATCTGTCAGGTGTAGTTGTAAAGTCTACAGATACGAATCTTCTCCACAGCTAATGACAGGCCCACCTTTTTATTCTTTTTAGAAAACTAGTTAATGTTGACAAAAAAGCAGTACTCTAGTAGAACTGTCTAAACTGTATCTTTGCCAATCTGTTAGAGTTTTTCACTTTAACTTTTGTAAGCAGGCTGCATATATTTTTTGCAAAGTTTAAAGGTTTTACAGCATTAGTTTCACTTTCCTTGCCCTTGTTTTTGTATGTAATTCTTGAGATAGCAGGACTACTAATTTCTCATTGAAGGCTCATGAACAAAGATAGGACTGGAGGAGAGCATTTTTAAAAGCTCCATTCCCTTGCTTTTGTGAACAGTGTAATTATAATTAAGGCTATTGTTTATGCACTTATAGTACTGCATCTCTTCCTTTTGCTCCTTATTTAAGGATCTGTCTGTGGAAACAGATGTAGTTATTGTTCAGGGTTTATTGTGGTCTGGCTTTTTATAACTTCAATGAAGACAATGCTGTTTTGGGTGACCAAGCTGGCCACCTGAAATGCTGTATCTGTGATTTTTATATTTTATACAGCCATATATCTTTATTAATAAATCCAATTTATAGCTTTAGCTGACATAGATAAGCTACAGAATCAGAATATTCTTTGCAGCAAGGACTCTCTTGTCCTTGCTAGAAGAAAAGGGAAAATAAATTTCAGAAAACTTGTTTATTTGGGACTTTTTTTTGATAGATATTTGTAGAGTTATGTGCTTTTCAAAGGTGTCTGTAAGGATACATAAGAAATTGGCTTAAAACATGGTGTTATTATTCACTCCAGCAGTATGAAGTAAACATTTAAGCTAGCAGATGCAGAACTATTATTGGATTTGGGATTTCATTTGTTTGCTGTTGCACTCCTAGGATGATTATATTTATTGTTGTGCTAAGGGGCACAGGTCAAAGGGATAAAGGGCTAAATCACCCATTAAAAAGATTACTTGGAGGCTGAATGTGATTTTCAGTAGAATTCTTGCCTTTCTATCCTCACATGAGTGAGCCAAAAGCCTTTAAATTGCCAAGTGGCCTTTCTACATGGAACCAAGCCACACTCTAACCTATCTTCTGTCCCTTCCCTTTGACTGCTAGTGAGGAGGCTTGTTGCCTTCCATTTAGAATAGAAGATAAATACTCAAGAATTATGGTGATATGCTGAAACTTTGAAGTGGAAATGCTAAGGTTTGATTTTGCCGGTAACCTCAATAGAACTACCCCTGGACACGTTTGTACATTTTGTTTGTCTGCTTGGAGGTAGTCATGTGCAAGTGTAGTCCTGCAAAGCACTGAATGTGCTCTAGTTTTATGTGTAGTGGCTGATATCATATAGAACTCTTCTTTTTTTTTTTTTTTTTTTTTTTTTTTTTTCCCCAGCAACTTGCACTGTTTATTGCTATAATTGCAAGAAAAGCAAGCCTGATATCTCTGGTTAAATCTTTCTAAGCCTTTGTCTGTACCCTTTAAAAACAGCATTTCTGAAACCTGGAAGTCCGAAGATATCATACAACAAAAAATAAGTAGAGGGCTTAAAGAAACTCCACCTTACTGATAGAGGCCTTACCTTTTGACTGCAGCATTTACACTGCAGAACATTTGGGGAAGAAGATGGAGAGCAGAATTCTGTTGTGACCGTGCATATGTTATCTAGCTTGCTGGTACATGGTATTCCCTGAAGGGTTATTCCATGTAACAGGAGAATTCCCATCACAGTAAAATGTTACTCTACTCATCTGAGCTCCATTTACCATTCTGCCATCATTACTACCAATGTATCTCTCTGCTTGTTTGGAATCAGAATTAAGATGTACAGTAAGTTATGGTAGAAGTGCACTTAAAGATGTATTTAAAAGAAAATACTTGTGGTCAGCTGCTTCATCTTAAGCTGTTATTTTTCTCTTGGTTCCTTAGGGTTTGAATGCAGTGTTTGATGCACTGGTGATTAACAAGATAAATCTTTTGGAGCTCATTCGAAAGTTACTGTATAAGGACAAGTCATTGGAGGTGAGTCCCTAGATGTTTTTTTTTTTTGTTGTTGTTCATTCTTATAGATTTTGTTCATTCTGGTCATTCAGAGAGTTATGTCCTAAAAGACAAAGATTCAACTTCTGACAGTTTTGTTTTTGTTGAGAATTAGGGAAAAAAAACCCCAAACCAACCAACCAAAAAAGGTACTGTTAGTTAGCCTAGTAAGGCAATGTGCTATGACATCTTCGCAGCAACATGAATAGTAACGTGGTATTGTTAGAATTGCACTGGATAATGAAATCTCTTCCATAATTTTCTCAACAGTATGTTAAAATGTTGTATGGAGCAGCTGACTGCCTGATGCAGCAAGTTCTCCAGGGTCAGTAACTATACATCTGAAATGGTACTTGGAATGGTTTGGTCAGAATAAAGAGAGAGAGATATTTATTCAGATTCTCAATGACATAGATAGACAAGTACATTAAAAACATATTATGTTAACAGGTCCTAGTAGCTTTAGAGTTTAAAGGAAAAAGTTATGTAAGCTGATGGTTGGTAAGGATTGGTCTTTCTGACTTTCATTGATGTGGCTTTATCTGGTATTGTCTCAAGTGGAGTCTGGCACCTAGTATTTGCACCGGCAAGCAACTAACAGAAACAATCAGCCTCAGATCAATGACGGATAACAGCCAAAAAGACCTACAGCTAACCAGAGCATCACTGCTGTTGAACAGCTAAGATTCTTATCCAACACTCAGCAAGGCAAAAGAATATTCCTTGTTCTTTGCTTCAGTCAGTGATTTTACTGCAGAGGAGTCACACTAATGTTTCTGAGTGGCACAAGTCCATGGGGCTTTTAAATTCCGTTGCAGAGAATGAAATGAGGAGCTTCAGGGGAAATTAGGGGAAGTAGGGTCTCTGGAACTGAAATAATAGATTTGACCAAGAAGGGCTAAGTGAGGAGTACAGGAGTGTTTCAGGCAGCGAATAGGAATGCTGGGGAGTTTTGCTGTATAAGGAGACTAATGTCAACTAGTATACAACAAGGGAAGCATCTAGAGCTGTAGGGACCTAAAGCAGAGCTAGTTCAAAAATAAAAGGCAATCAGTAGAACCTCAGGAATAAGTCAGCCTCACATCAGTGCCTGGTAAGATCATGGAACAGATCCTCCTGGAAGTTATGTCGCAACATATGAATGACAGGGAGGTGACTGGAGACAGCCAACCCAGCTTCACCAAGGGCAGATTGTGCCTCACTAATCTAGCGGCCTTCTGGGATGAAGAAGAGAAGGCTCCAGGGAGACCACCTCTCTAGGAAGCCTGTCTCAGTGTTTGACCAGTAATAAATTCTTTACAATGATGGTGGTGAGGCACTGGAACAGGTTACCCAGAGAAGCTGTAGGTACCCTGTCCCTTGATGTGTTCTGGGCCAGACACGACAGGGCTTTGATCTAGCAAAACATACCCATGGCATCCCTTCCAGCCCAAACCATTCTGTGATTCTAGGAAATGTCAAACCTTTTTGGAGGATTATTCTTTAAGCATGAAGAGTTCAAAGCGTGATGCTTCTGTTTAAAAGAACTTTTAAATGGTTCTGTCTCCGTGAAGAAAACATCAGATGTGCCTTTTCCCTCTTATTCTTTTGGTAGAAGTAATTAATTTTAGCTCCGGTTACCTGCAAAAATCTGTTCCGCTCTTTTCAAGAAAGCGTATCTAAGATTGTTTTGCTTTGTTGAAAGGCAGATTGTAAAAACTCTTCAAGTAAGAACATTTCTTTTTTTTTTTTATTCTTGATTGAGACAGGTTTCAGTTTCATGCCAGATTTCAGTTAGTTCTAAATCAGAGAGGATACAATAGCACTTCTTCCACTTTCACATTCTGCCTACTGAGAGATTTTGTGACAATTGTGAAATCTGGCCTTTAAGAAACTGCAAGTATTGTTAGATGAAATGATGCCCTGGGATAAGAGATTTTGTTGTTAATCTGTCATAAAGCAGTTATAAATTATATGCTTTTTTTTCATAGTACAATTTTCTCCAAAAGCTATTTAATAGGAAAACCATTCCAAAATCCTCCTTGCAGTAACTTTGGTTACTGAGATGTCCAGGTAGGAAACAATCATTTGAGCACAAAGGCTAGCTTATGTAAAATCAAAATTACAGACTGCTTTATCCTTAGGTATTCAACTAGATATTTTATCATGACTCCATTGTCAATTATAAATACTAAAAAGCAATCTGAAAATTGTTTTTTAATGTAACTTCTCCATCCTTTTAGGAAATTAGTAACTTCAGCCAGTGCACTGATGTCTGTTTTTGTTCAGGAAGCCTACTTCTTTTTTTTTTTTAACTTCAGACATAGCTTATATTGATATCCTAAACAACTATGGTGGTTCTTGCTAAAGAGCAAGAGGTAATTCCACTAAGAGGTAATAATAATTACTGTGCCATCTTAAAGGTTTGACTGGTGTATTGTTGTACTTAATGGATGATTCTGTTTCCATTCTCCACTGGTGAAGCTTGAAGAATTTCTACACTGAACTCTGGTTTGTTCCTTGGTTTGGGTTTGGTTTTTTTTCAATTTATGAAAATGATGTGTCCTTGGCGAATAGTGTTTTACATTCTGGAGAAAAAGATACAAATGTCAGATTTAGTGTCTACACCATCACTTCTTTGTGTTTTATGTGAGTTGCCTTCTTTATACCCTGAAGTGCATATTATAAAATGCATGATATAAACCAACTGAGTTAATGTAGATTAAACACAATTTTATACTTTTTCAGATCTTTGGTAATTTACTTGAAGTAGGTGATTTGGATGCCTCTCTGTCATTAGCTTTTTAATCATGTTTTTGGGTGTAAAAATTTTAATTCCTTTTCTAATTCCTCTCAGTTCCTAATTGTGCAGTTTTCTTGGTATATACCTATAATTTTACCTCTAAAGATACCTAAGTGGACAAAAATTTTCCATGACAAGCAGACTGTTTTAAATAACTATTTCCAGCTAAGTCCTCAAAGTAATAATCCTCCATTTTAGAAAGAAAAGATAAATTAATTTAATGTGCTGTATACTAAAGGCCGTATTCTGCTCAAATAATTCCCTGTCAGAAATTGCCATGTAAAACTACATCAGCTATAGAATTACAGAGGATTTGTAGAAGAGAGTCTTCTTGAACTAACAAGTTTTGTTTATTGATTGAGAAGGTGATTAAAATGTTTGCAAAAATTACTTTCCAATTAAAATGTCAACTCTAATAGCAAAAATGTACAGGAACACCTTTTTCTTCCTGAGATAGAGAAAAGGATGTGAAGAGAACAAATACATTGTTCTACATGAGGATATTTAGAAGATGTTTCTATATGAGGTTGTTTTATTTTTCTTTCTTTCTTTCCTGTAGAATGCTGGGCTGTTGAGGAAGGGGCTGCTTTTCAGGATAACTCTTCTGATGTGTGGAGGTGCCGGTATACTTTATATCCGCTGGAGGATTATGGGCACAGGGCCACCCGCTTTCACTGAAGTAGACAACCCAGCTTCATTTGCTGACAGTCTGTTTGTAAGAGTAAGTTATGAAGTTGCATTTTTCTGGCCAGCTCAGAACATTAGTCTTTGTCATAAAATTGAGTTTTCTGTGCTTCTAGAAAACAATAAAGTGGAAAGTTTTTTACATTTCGAGATATGTGTGATGAGTCACCTTCACTTGTGTTGCTGTGATGATTCTCTGCAAATTTTTATTTTAAATAGTATAGACCATGTATATTCTTCGCATTCAATTTAGCATGCACTGTACACACTGAAGTACTTTTCCATTTACTCACTATTTTTCCCATGCATGCAGGAAATCAGCTTTTGCTGATTTTCATCCCTTTTCCACATTCTGTGCTCGACTTTTCATCTTCTTTCACAACTTAAGAAAATAGCATGAAATTTTAGTCTGGAGTATGTCTTGGCTATACCTCTGGTGGCATTAAGGATCTTTCTGGAGATGGAGAACGAAAGATGAAAACAGTGGGTGATGTCTTCTGATGTTTTCTCCTGTTGTATGAGATTGTTCTTTTTCCATATGACTGTTGGCTAGACAGCACAGAATTGCATTTCCCTGCTCTGAACTAGAGAGCCACCTAGCTATGTTTAAAAGAAAATTAAAAATTAATTTCACAGCTGTAATAGTAGTGGATATGTAAATAGTTGTAGTCTAAAAGGATTCATGGCCTCTTTACTGTGTTAGAAGGGAAATGAGGGAAGAGAGAAGAACTAAAGTTGCCCCCTTTCCTCCCCCCAAGTTTAGTATCAAATAAATGTTTGTTTTCTCTTTGACTGACAGGCTATAAACTATAATTACTACTATTCACTGAATGCATGGTTGCTGTTGTGTCCCTGGTGGCTGTGTTTTGATTGGTCAATGGGCTGCATACCCCTCATTAAATCCGTCAGCGACTGGAGGATAATTGCACTAGCAGCACTTTGGTTCTGCCTAATTGGTCTGATATGCCAAGCTCTGTGTTCAGAAGACAGCCATAAGAGAAGGTAAGAGACAGTGATGAATTTTAAATGCCTGGCCAACTTGAGTACAGTATTATTTTGTTAAATCCACTACTGATAATTTTAACAATTCAGTGAAACCAGTGTCTAGCAAATGCAGTTCAAATAAATATTTATAGCTGTCATTACAATTTTATCCCAATTTGGGTCCATCACTGTGCACCAACTAGTAGGAAACAGAATTGGATGAGGAGGCATGGATGGCTGCTTTATTTTTTCTCCTGAAATGGTATTTTGAGATCCTTAACACTGTAGGTGGTAAAAAGTAATATGTGCTCAAAATGCAGTAGGAAATTGTTTGTTGTTGCCCTTTCTTCTTACAAGTCATAATTTCCTTTAATTTTCTCCTAATAATGGAAGAGAGGAGATGTGCTTTGAAAGCAGGTAGAAATACTGGTCATACAGTTAAAAAGTAAAATGCTTGACCCATAATATGTACTCAGAAGACAACTTGTACTTTACCCAAAGGAACTAAAAAATGTATTATAAACTGTTCTTTCTCACTAAGAGCTTCTGTTTAACTTTGCAGGTTCTATTCCCATGGATTGTATGTAGACTTAATTTCTCATTCCTTAAAATTTTTTAACTACTTAGTCATGGAATGGTTTGAGTTGGAAGAGACCTTAAAGGTCAGGTAGTTCCAGTCCAGTTCCAGTTCCACACCTTTCATGAGATCAGGTTTCTCAAGGTCCCGTTTATCCTGGCTTTGGACACTTCCAGGAATGGGGCACTATCACTACGTATCCTTTTGAAAAGCCCATCTCCGGCTCTCTTGTTGCCCCCTTTAGGTACTGTAAGGTTGCTCGAAGGTCTCCCTGGAGCTTTCTCTCCTCAAGGATACACAACTCCAGCTCTCTCAGCCTGTCTTCATAGGAGATGTGCTCCAGCCGTCTCATCTTCATGGCCTGCCTCTGGACTCACTCCTCCAGATCCATGTCCTCTTTATCTTGGGAGCCCCAGAGCTGGATGCAGCACTCCAGCTGGGATCTCACCAGAGCAGAGGGGCAGGATCACCTGCCTCGCCCTGCTGGCCATGCTGCTTTGATGCAATCCAGGATATGGTTGGCTTTCTGC
>VXBU01019615.1:102684-117961 GCA_013400315.1 Bombycilla garrulus | reverse complement strand
AAAACCAGAACAACCCCAGGACAATCCAACTGGGCTCCCGAAAATCAGAACAATCCCAGGACAATCCAACTGGGCTCTCCAAAACCAGAACAGCCCCAGGACAATCCATCCAGGATTCCCAAAATCAGATCAACCCCAGGACACCCATGGGAACACCCACATTTCTTGGGAAAAGGGATAAAATCCTGCCCTGGGCACAGGCATTCATTGCAGCCCCAGCTGCAGGGCTGGGACTGGTTTATGGTTTTTGGGAGCCCTGATGGATTGTCCTGGGATTGTTCCTGGTTTTGAGAATCCTGGATAGATTGTCCTGGGTTTTTCCTGGTTTTCGGAATCCTGGATGGATTGTCCTGGGGCTGTTCTGGTTTTTGAGAATCCTGGATAGATTGTCCTGGGGTTTTCCTGATTTTTGGGAATTCTGGATGGATTGTCCTGGGGCTGCTCTGGTTTTTGGGAATCCTGGATGGATTGTCCTGGGGTTGCTCTGGTTTTGGGAATCCTGGATGGATTGTCCTGGGGTTGCTCTGGTTTTGGGAATCCTGGATGGATTATCCTGGGTTTTTCCTGATTTTTGGGAATCCTGGATGGATTGTCCTGGGGTTGCTCTGGTTTTGGGCAGCCCGGGTGGGTTGTGTGTGAAGGAGAGGAGGAACAGAGCAGGGACAAACCCCTGCGGGATTTCTCCCGGATCTCCCCCCGGTTCCATCCCTTCCTCCTGACCCTCGGGTCAGCCTGGGGGTCCCCACTCGCGGTGGGAGCGGGCCGGGGGGGCTCCCACCGTTCCCACACAGACCCCTCCATTCACAGCTCCCTCCCCGTTAATTTGTTGTGGCCGGGAGCAGCAATAGCTGCTTTGTGCTGAGCGGGGGAAGGAGGAAAAAAATCCCCGGCGCAGACAGCGGCTCCAGTGTTTTCCAGCAGGGATGGTTTTCCCCCTCCGTCCTCCCTCTCTCCGCCTGGAATAATGTTTGTGATTGTAAAAAAAAAAAATCCCGGAGCCTCTCCCCCTTGCCCTCCCCTCTTCTGTAAACCCTGGGAGAAGTTTAAACAACCCAGAGAGTTTTTTTTTTTTTTTTCTCACCGGGCTTATTTTACTCACAGGAAACGCGGGGGTGAAAAGAGGGAGCTGGGAGCTGAGCTGGGGAGAGGCTCTGGGAAATTTCAGAGCCCGACCCCTCACTGCTGGAGCCCCCCCGGGATTGTCACACTCTGGGTGTCCCCCGGTGCCACCAAGGCAGCCCGGCAGAGCCACGATGGAGAAACGCAGCGGGTGTGGGACAGGGGAGTGGTGGAGCCCAAACACGAACCCTGTTTGGTGCCTGGGACGTTCCCCCAAACCCCAGGGAAGGAATTCTTCCCTGTGGGGACAAAAGCCTTTGCTGCGAGCGGGGAGAGCCCTGGCACAGATTGTCCGTGGAATCCGTGTCCTGGAAGTGTCCAAGGACGGCGCTGGGAGCAGCCTGGGACAGTGGGAGGTGTCCCTGCCCATGGAAAATGAGTTTTAAAATCCCTTCTCGCCCAAACCATTCCCTGATTCCATGAGTGATGCACAGCCCCGCTCTCCCCTACGCTGATTTTCACCCTGCGAGTCCAAATGTTCCCTCTCCATGGGATGCAAGAGGAGGAAAAGAGAGAAATCAAAACGCTGGGGTGTTTGGGGAAAGCCCCCAGGAAGGAGGAACCTCAACCCTCACCCAAACCTGGGCTGCTCCGGATGCTGAGCTCTGGGAATGCTGCAGCTCCCGGGAATCCTCGGGCTGGAATCCCCTCAGGGACCTCCCAGGACAAATCTCTTCTCCTCCGCCTGGTCCCTGTCGCTCCGTGGGCTCTTGGAGAGTAAAATTTACCAGGATCCTGTTAAATTTGAGCTCTGGGGCCGAGAGCACTTCCACTGACTTCCTTCCATGGAATCCTTAATCGTGTCCCTTGCTCCCAGCAGCCTATCCCGGGCTGAGCTTTGCCCCCAACAGAAATAATTCGATATATTTGTGCTTTTTATTATTTTTTTAGGAATTTAGCCATTGGGATTGGGATCCAGAACTTCCCAGAGGGCCTGGCTGTCAGCCTGCCCCTGCGTGGCGCTGGATTTTCCACATGGAAGGCTTTCTGGTGAGCTCTTCCCTCTGCTCCCGGGAAAAGGAGCCCTTCCCCAAACCCCTGCCCGTGGATTCCCTCCCAGATCCATGTGGAGCTGCCCTTGGGGTGGGCTTGCTCTGGATGTGCTGTGTTCCCTCTGGAATCGCGGGGACCCAGCGCTGGGAGTGCTGCAGCTCCTTCCACACCCTCCCAGCTCAGATCCAAGCCCCTGAATCCCAGGGGATGAATCCCTGATCCCCACAATCACCACGACCCAGGGGTGAATCCCTGATCCCCACAGGTCACATCCCAGGGGTGAACCCCTGATCCCAACAATCTCCACATCCCAGGGATGAATCCTTGATCCTGACACATCATCACATCCCAGGTGTAAATCCCTGATCCCCAGTGGTCACATCCCAGGGATGAATCCCTGATTCCCCACAATCACATCCCAGGGGATATGTCCCTGATCCCAACAATCACATCGCAGGTGTGAACCCCTGATCCCCACAATCTCCACATCCCAAAGCATGAATCCATGATCCTGACACATCATCACATCCCAGGTGTAAATCCCTGATTCCCACAATCACATCCCAGGGAATGTGTCCCTGATCCCAACAATCACCACAACCCAGGGTTGAATCCCTGATCCCACTAATCACATCCCAGGGGTGAACCCCTGATCCCAACAAACTCCACATCCCAGGTGTGAACCCCCGATCCCTACCATCTCCACATCCCAAGGGATGTGTCCCTGATCCCAACAATCACATCGCAGGTGTGAACCCCTGCTCCCCACAATCTCTACACCCCAAGGGATGTGTCCCTGATCCCAACAATCATCACATCCCAGGTGTAAATCCCTGCTCCCCACAATCTCCACATCCCAGGGTTGAACCCCTGATCCCCACAGGTCACATCCCAGGTGTAAATCCATGATCCCAACAATCACATCCCAGGTGTGAACCCCTGATCCCAGCAATCTCCACATCCCAAGGGATGTGTCCCTGATCCCACTAATCACCACATCCCAGGGGTGAATCCGTGATCCTGGCACATCATCACATCCCAGGTGTGAACCCCTGCTCTCCACAACAACAATATCCTGATCCTGGCACATCATCACATCCTAATCACCACATCCCAGGGGTGAATCCGTGATCCTGGCACATCATCACATCCCAGGTGTAAATCCCTGCTCCCCACAATCTCCACATCCCAGGGTTAAACCCCCGATCCCAACAATCGCATCCCAGGAGTGAATTCCTGATCCTGACACATCATCACATCCCAGGGTTGAACCCCTGATCCCCACAGGTCACATCGCAGGTGTGAACCCCCGCTCCCCACAATCTCCAGATCCCAGGGGTGGATCCAGGTGTTTTTCTGGCTGTCTCCGTGGCAGGTATGGCCAGCTGAGCGGGATGGTGGAGCCCCTGGCCGGGCTGCTGGGCGCCCTGGCCGTGGTGCTGGCGGAGCCGCTGCTGCCCTACGCGCTGGGCTTTGCCGCCGGAGCCATGGTCTACGTGGTGATGGACGACATCATTCCCGAGGCACAGACCAGGTGAGACCCCCCCCCTCACCTCTGGGACCCTCCCAGCCCCCCCAGGAACAAAAAGTGTCCGTGGAAAGGGGGATTTTGGGAGCAGAGGGGTGATAAACGCCCAGCCAAAGCTGGGAAGTGGAGGCGGGCTCTGCTCCTGGGCTGGAGGAGCAGGGAGGGATGCAGAAATCCTGGAGGAAAATCCCTCTTTTCTGTTTCTGTTTGTCTTCCTGTTCTGTGGTGTGAGGGGAAAGCTGAAATCACCCCTGGGAGCAAGAGATGTCCGTGGGAAAGTGGAATTTGGGAGCAGAGGGAAGGCAACTACCAAATCCTCCAAATTGGAGGGAAAAGAGGGAAGTTGTCCCATGGCTGGAGGTGTTGTTTGGGATCCTGGGGGTCAGGATGCAGCCAAGGGATGGGCTGGAGTAACCTGGGACAGTGGGAGGTGTCCCTGCCCATGGAAAATGAGTTTTAAAATCCCTTCCCACCCAAACCATTCCCTGATTCCATGTGCGATGCACAGCCCTCTGCTGATTTTGACCTGCAATTCCAAATGTTCCCTCTGCATGGGATGCAAGAGGGGGAAAAGGGGGAAATCAAAACCCTGGGGCGTTTGGGGAAGGGTGGTCCCTCCCCATCCCAGGGAGCGGGGTGACCTTCCCCCTTCCCCGGCGCACGAGCAGCGTTCCCTCCTGCCCACCTTCCCTTCTCTCCCTGCAGCGGCAACGGGAAATTGGCCTCCTGGACTTCCATCCTGGGCTTCGTGGTGATGATGTCCCTGGATGTGGGGCTGGGATAGGGCCGTGCTGCACCCCCAGGACGAGACCTCAGAGCCGCGCACGCCGTGGGAGTGGAGCCGCACACGCCTGAGCCCGGGACTGCATTGTACATAGATTTCTTTGGGGATCTGGTTTGGTGTTGATTTCCTCTGATTTTGTATCTCCCCCTCCTCTCCGGTGGTTTCCAAGCACAAGCAGGGGCGGCCTCTCCCAGATCCTGGTTTGGTTTTCCCCCTGGAAGGGGCTGGAGATGGGATTTGGGGTGCTGGGGGGTCGGGGTGCAGCCGTGGGATTGCTGAGGGGCCTCCCCGTCCCGGGGCATGGAGAAACCTGGGCTGGTTTCTCCAAGGAATGGGATTTTGATCCTCTGTGTTCTGTCGGAGGCTGGGAATTCCCTGTCCTGCCTGAGGCACGGAAATGGAGGGAGCTCCTTTTGGAGTCTGGAATTCCGGCCTTTTTTTGGGAAGGCGTTAAACCTTGTCACATCAGGACTGTGATAAGCCATGGGATCACAGCGCTTCCCCATCCTGCTGCTCCTCGGGAATGCTGCAGGGAGTTGGTTTGGATGGATGGATGGAGATCATCCAGAAAAATAAAGATGGATTTTCTTGGGATCTCTGCAGGAGGGAAACGTCTTTTTTTTCCTGAATGCATCTCAGAGGGGCCCTGCTCCCGTGGGCTGTGTCCAGTGTTCCGGGGTTTTCTGTGGGAAAAAGCAGCAGGAAAGGAGGATTTGAGTGTTTCTGTCTGTGATGGGCAGGGTGTGGGGTCCCTGCCTGGATGCAATTCCAGGTGGGGCTGTCCGGCCTTCCCAAGGGATTGCTGGATTCCAGTGATGCAACTCCCTGGAGAGCCAAGGCAGGCTCTTGGGACTGGATGATCCCAGTGGGAGTGGATGATCCCTGTGGATCCCTGTGGGGATGGACAATCCTTGTGGATCCCAGTGGGAATGGATGATCCCTGTGGGAGTGGATGATCCCTGTGGATCTGGATGATCCCATGGGAATGGATGATCCCTGTGGATCCCATGGGAATGGATGATCCCCGTGGGAATGGATGATCCCAGTGGGAATGGATGATCCATCCCTGTTTTAATGAATGATCTGATCCTGGTGGATCTGGATGATCTCCGTGGGAATAGATGATCTGATCCCTGTGGGAGTGGATGATCCCTGTGGATCTCTGTGGAAATGGATGATCACTGTGGATCCCTGTGGGTGTGGATGATCCCTGTGGGTATGGATGATCTGATCCCTGTGGATCTCTTCTCTCTCTTCTCTCTCTTCTCTCTCTTCTCTCTCTTCTCTCTCTTCTCTCTCTTCTCTCTCTTCTCTCTCTTCTCTCTCTTCTCTCTCTTCTCTCTTTTTATTTTCTCACTCCAACCCCCCAACCTGTATTTATGGCCTCTTTGCTGCTGCTGCTTTTATGAACATTTTGGGGTTTTCCAAGCCCTGGAGGGGGTGACCTTAGAACGGGAAAACAATGGGGAAATCCCCCAATTCCTCCCAGCCCCGGGGGTGCCTGCGCTTGGCACTGGCGCTGCTCTGGTGCTGCCCGTGCACGAGCTGCTGCTCCCAGCGCTTGGCCGGGCCCCGTGCCTGTGGACAAGCCCAGGAATGCGGGGCTGGGTGGGTTTTCCTGCTTTTATTGTACGGGGTTTTTTTGTGTTTCAGACGCCAAACCGTGGAGGCGCTGCCTGGGACCATCGGGGACTGGGCAGGAGATGGTGGAGAATCCCCAGGGAAACTCCTCTGGAGCCAGGAGGGATGAGCTGGGCTTGGCCCTAAATCCCACAGGGAGGATGGAGAGGGAGCAGGGCTGTGTGTTTGTCCTTTCCTTTCCTTTTTCCTTTCCTTTCTCCTTTCCTTTCCTTTCCTTTCCTTTCCTTTCCTTTCCTTTCCTTTCCTTTCCTTTCCTTTCCTTTCCTTTCCTTTCCTTTCCTNTTCCTTTTCCTTTTCCTTTTCCTTTTCCTTTTCCTTTTCCTTTTCCTTTTCCTTTTCCTTTTCGGTGAAGGAGAGCAGGTTTAGATGGGATATTAGGAAGGAATTCCTGGCTGGATGATCCTGTGGGGGGTGAATGATCCCTGTAGATCTGGATGATCCTGTGGGAATGGATTATTCATGTGGTAATGAACGACCCCTGTGGATCTGGAAGATCCCTGTGGGAATGGATTGCTCATGGGGGAATGAACAATCCCTGTGAATCTGGAAGATCCCTGTGGATCTGGAAGATCCTGTGGGAATGGATTATTCATGTGGGAATTAATAATCCCTGTGGGAATGGATTACTTATGTGGGACTGGAGGATCCTGTGGATCTGGCTGACCTCTGTGGGAATGGATCATTCACGTGGGAATGAACGATCCCTGTGGATCCTCCTGACCCCTGTGGATCTGGAAGATCCCTGTGGGAATGGATTACTTGTGGGAATGAACAATCCCCCGTGGATCTGGCTGATTCCCATGGATCCAGCTGATCCCTGTGGATCTGGCTGATCCCTGTGGGAATGGATTATTCATGTGGGAATGAACAATCCCCATGGATCTGGCTGATTCCCGTGGATCTGGCTGATCCCTGTGGGAATAGATTACTTGTGGGAATGAACAATCCCCGTGGATCTGGCTGCCCCCGTGGATCCGGCTGACCCCTGTGGGAATGGATTATTCATGTGGGAATGAACAATTCCTGTGGATCTGGCTGTTTCTGGTGGATCCGGCTGGTTCCCGTGGATCTGGCTGATTCCTGTGGATCTGGCTGATCCCTGTGGGAATGGATTATTCATGTGGGAATGAACAATCCCCATGGATCTGGCTGATTCCCGTGGATCTGGCTGATCCCTGTGGGAATAGATTACTTGTGGGAATGAACAATCCCCGTGGATCTGGCTGCCCCCGTGGATCCGGCTGACCCCTGTGGGAATGGATTATTCATGTGGGAATGAACAATTCCTGTGGATCTGGCTGTTTCTGGTGGATCCGGCTGGTTCCCGTGGATCTGGCTGATTCCTGTGGATNCAGCCGCTCCCCGCTCACCCCGGCAGCAGCGCTGGCCGAGGTCGCGGAGCGGCTCCGGGGCTGCCGGAACGATCCGGGCTGTCCCTCGGCGGGGCGGGCGGGCCGTGCCGGGGCAGGGAAGGCGCGGGCGGCTGCGGTTTGCAGGGCAGGGCGGGGACAGCAACCCCGAGCGCGGCTTTGCACGCACAGGAACAATAATCCCATTATGAGCCCGCGGCTGGAGCCGCTCTCGCTGCGAGATGCGCGCCCGCGGCGGATCGCGGCACCTGAGTCACCGCCCGGGAAGGGATGGATTTCACCTCCCGCCCCTCCCCTGGGCACGGCAACAATCCGGAGCCGCAGACAGAGCAGAATGACTTCTATTCTTCGTGCGGGGCTTTGTTGGGCTTGGCAGGCGCGCCGCAATTAAAGCCGAGCCGCTCGTGCTCGCTGCCGGTGCTCCCCTGGCCCCTCGCAGCCCGCCCTGGGTGCCCCGATCCCGGCCTGGAGCCCCAGTTCCAGTTCCAGTCCCAGTCCCAGCCGGGAGTGCCAGTCCCATTTCCAGTTCCAGTCCCATTTCTAGTTCCAGTCCCAGCCTGGAGTGCCAGTTCCAGTTCTAGTCCCATTTCTAGTTCCAGTCCCAGTCCCATTTCCAGTCCCAGTTCCAGTCCCATTTCCAGTCCCGGCCTGGGCCCAGGGAGTGCAGGGAACACAAGGAATTCCGGCTCAGAGGCTCCTTTTTCCAGGGCAGATGTGGTGTGGGGGTTCTTGAGTTTGAAGATGAGGTTTCAGAGAATCCCGGGTTGGGTTGGGAGGGACCTTAAATCCCATCCAGTGCCACCTCCCGCTGTCCCAGGTGCTCCAAGCCCTGTCCAGCCCGGCTTTGGACACTCCCAGGGAGCCAGGGGCAGCCACAGCTGCTCTGGGAATTCCATCCCAGCCCTTTCCCACCCAGGATCCTTCCCAAAATCCCCCCAGCCCTGCTCTCTGTCCATGTGAAGCCATTCCCTGTGTCCCTCCCTCCCTTGTCCCCAGTCCCTTTTCCTGGAGCCCCTTCAGGCCCTGCAAGGGGCTCTGAGGTCTCCCCCCTGACTCCTCTCTTTTCCAGGCTGAACAATCCCAACTTTTCATTGAATTCCAGTTGTTGTTCAGGTATTTTTTGGCTCTCTCTCAGTAGGTTTGTTTAGTCTTGCACAGTCAACCATCCCTGGAACAGCTCCGTGCTTGTGTCCGTGCTGGATTCCTGTGATTGCAGCTCCTGATGAGGTCCTGCTTCCCTTTTTCCTGCTTGTTTTACCTAAAATCCTTCATTTTCACATCTCGGGGGGATGTTCCCCGTGTGCTACCTTAGGAGATTCCTGGGAAGCGTTTTTTTGTGCCTCGTAATCCTACGAGGGGGGACCTCGGGAGCAGGAAATGGAGCCTGAAGGTTTATTTTAATACAATCCTACAAAAAGCTGATGATAACTGAAAAGCTTTTGTGTCCAGGGGGGATTGTTCCAGCCTCTGGCGTTCCTACAGGAACAGGGAAAACGTTCCTGACCTGAGCTCCCAGCTCGATCCCTCTGCTGAGCCCGGAGCAGAAACGAAACCTGCTGGAAACGGGGGAGGAGGGGAAGAGAACCCAGGATCTGCTTTCCTTTGGCTGCAGAATCGTTTCCCTGCCATAAAATCGCCAGCGGGAGCCAAGGGAAGATGAGGTCATGGGGAAAAACGGGCTGGGAAACAATGGAGGGAGGTGCTGGTAACGGCTGGGGTGGGGATGGCCCAGAGCCCGGGGCGGCCCGGGGACCCCCCAGATCCCACAGGGACCCACAGATCCTACAGGGATCCACAGATCCTACAGGGATCCCACAGGGACCCCCCAGATCCCACAGGGACCCACAGGGATCCCACAGATCCCACAGGGACCCACAGGGATCCCACAGATCCCACAGGGACCCACAGGGATCCCACAGATCCCACAGGGACACCCGAGATCCCACAGGGACCCCACAGATCCCACAGGGGCCCCCAACCTCCATCGGGATCCCCTTCTCTTCCAGGATCCCAACTTCAGCTCCTCCAGGACCTTCACCTCTGCCAGGATCCCAACTCCGCTGGATCTCTGACTATCCTCTATCAGGATCCCCATCTCCTCCAGGATCCCCATTTCCTCCAGGATCCCATCTCTTCAGGATCCCATCTCTTCAGGATCNCTCTTCAGTATCCCATCTCTTCAGGATCACATCTCTTCAGGATCCCATCTCTTCCAGCATCCCATCTCTTCAGGATCCCATTTCCTCCAGGATCCCCATTTCCTCCAGGATCCCCATTTCCTCCAGGATCCCCATTTCCTCCAGGATCCCATTTCCTCCAGGATCCCATTTCCTCCAGGATCCCATCTCCTCCAGGATCCCCTGCTTCTCCAGGATCCCATCTCCTCCAGAAGCCCAATCCCACTGGAATCCCCCCCCAATCTCTTCCAGGACCCCAATCCCACTGGACCCCCCTCCTGCCATTCCAAATCCCCAGCACTGCTCCCCCAGCTCTGTGCAGGACAAACCCTCACCATCACCATTCCCAACCCTTTTTGTTCCCCTTTCTTTCCGCAGGTTTAAACCCCAGTGCAGGCTGGAAATCCCAGTTTCTCCCACCCCGATCTTTCAGAGCAGGGGCAGGAGTGAGGCTGGATTTCAAACACAAATCACATCTCACAACGCATTTGGCTTTTTCCTTTCCTTTTCCAGGCTGTGATTTATCCCAGTTTATCTCTGCTGGTGCACAGACCAACCTCCAGGAGGATCTGCAGGTGCTTTCCCTGAGTCCAGCACTGCTGGGGTGTCCATGGAGGTCGGAGAACCCCGGGGATTTGGGGGAGATTTCCCAAATTTTGTCTCGGTGAGGATTTTCACCTCTAGTTCTGGGTGGAGAGAAAATCCTGCGGAGAGCAGGGAGATGAATGCTGACACCCAGGACCCCCGGGGCCTCCCGACTCATTAAACAAATTAAATTCAGCAGGAGGAGGCCCCGCTGATGGGGTGTGAAACCCCCGGGGGCTCGGTAATTGCTCGGCAGCTCTGGTGGGTGGAAGAGACAAAGGGATTTGGGGAGATTTTGGGGGATTTTGGGGGGAATTTTCCTCCCCTGGTGCAGCTGGCGGCAGCTCCAGCCCTTTTTGGATTTATGGAGCGCTCAGAGATGTGGCTGTGCTGGGATGAGCTGGGATGAGCTGGGATGAACTGGGATGAGCTGGGATGAGTTCCCTGTCCCCTGGGATGAGCTGGGATGAACTGGGATGAGCTGGGATGAACTGGGATGAGCTCCGTGTCCCCTGGGATGGTGTTGGGAGAACTCCCAGTCCTCCCCAGTGGGTTCCAGTTCTTTAATGGCTCCCAATCCGTGGCTCTGGCTGCTCCTATTCCAAAGGAATATTTTACTGGAAATGTGTTTTTTTTCCCTCGGAGAAGGTGACCAGGGCCACCTCCCACCCCAAACACCTGTGTGGGGTATCCTGAGCTCCAGAGGGGAGCGGAGCAGGATCCTGCAGCCAGGAGAGTGTGGGAATCCAGGACACGGGAATATCTCCTGTGCCGTCCCTGAGAGGTTTTGTTTCTCAGGAGAGCACAGCTTTTAGTCTTTGGCCATGGAAAATCTTCCAGGACTTTGTGAGGAGTTGAGTTTTTGTTAATGTATATAGTAGATGATATTGTAATTTATCACAGGGTGAAAATGTAGATTTTGGGTTTGAGTATGGCAGGTGGATGGAAGACAAGATGGAGGATTTTGGGTGTTAACTTAACCTTGTTCTTTCTTCTTCATCTGCTCCATTTTCTGCAGTGTTGGTGGCGCAGTGATTGGTCAGACAAAGTCACAATGCAGATGTTATGTGACTGAAGAATAATTAGGAATTAGTAGAAAAATAAAAACATACTACGTGTTAGGTACGTTGTAAAATTCAACTGGATGAGGGATCTGTATAAAAATCCTTGGAATCGTCCATTTTGTGTCTTTCTGGCACATTCACTGAAGGGTGCAGGGCCTGTTGTCACCTAAGGCTCTGAACTGAGATAAAGAAATAATAAACACCTGCAGAGCGAAGGCAGTGAGTCCCGCTTGTCTCATTGCTGGTTCAGACCCTGCACTGACTTTTCTCAGGGGATTCCCGGTAAAGGGAACCCCTGGTGTGGAAGGTAAATCCCACAGGAGAGGGGTGAAATTCCCGAATTCCCAGGGTTATCTGTGCTGACAGGGATAGCAGCTCATGTGGAGAAGCATCGGGGTCTGCTCGGATCTGCGGGAATCCTCACTCCAGTTTTCTCAAGCTCCCTGTGCCCGGCAGTTCTGTCCGGGATATTCCTCAGGGACACCAACCCTTGGAGCCCTGTTAATTATCAGGTGATCAACACTTCCCAGATTGGGATATCCAGAGGGAAACATCCCGGGATGATGCTCCTTCCAGAGTCGGACTGAATCCCAATGATTGGATTGGATTAGATTTGATTTGATTTTTCCATCCAGCCAGGACCGGCTCCATGGTGCTGCTGAACCCGGCCTGGACCTGGACGAGGGATTCCCGTGGGGAAAGGATTCAGGGAACCCTGAGGGAAGGGATTCCCGTGGGGAAGGGATGCAGGAACCCCGAGGTGGGGCACAGCGAGGCGGGGACTGTCCGGGGTGAGGCTGACATTCCTTTCCCGGTGGTGGTGGCTCCCCTCTCGGTGTTTTTCCCTCTCCCTCCCCCTCTCCCTGAAGCCGTCCCAAACAAGCGCTGGTTTTTGGCGCGGGCCTTTCCCAGCTGCACAAAGGCTGCCTTGTGCCGAGCTCCAGATGTTCCCCATCCCACAGAACCTCCAGCGCCAGGTACCTGTTCCCCCCGAGCACCGGCTGGCCTGGCAAGGAATGGAGAGAGCTGCTCCCAGAAATATTGAGGTTTTGATTCCAGCTCTAATTGTGGCTCTCCCGGAGCTGTCAGGAATTCCCTCAGGAATGGGCCCAGGGCCAGGCAGGGAGGTGCCTCCCACCCTGGAGAGGGTTTGGGGACACAGGTTGGGGACAGGCAGTGCCTTAAGTTTTAGCTTTTCTATTTTTCAGATTCTGTGCTGGTTCAGTGTGCAGTTCTGGGTTTCATATTCAGGGTTGCTGAGCTCTCTGCACAGAGCAGGGACACAAAACAATTCCTTTCCAGCTGGGACCAAGGACAAATTTGAGGCCCAAGAGTGGAAACAGCAGTGAAGGAAGAGAGGGAACAAGGAGGATGGAGCTTCATCAGCTGGAGCTGGAATTGGACAATGAACTCCAATGTGCTGATGGACCCAAACCTATCAAAGTGTGAGGCCTGGTGCCCGGNGCCCATTTGTGGGTTTGACTTGGGTGCAGCCCCAAGGGGTTCCTGCACTGCCCAAGCTGGATCCTGTCAATAAATCCCTTTTATCCTTTTATTCTCCCAGTCTCTGTTTCCAGGTCAGCCTTCCCAGGGAATGGCTCTGGGTGGGAGCAGCTCCCACCCTCATCCCGGGCACAGAAACCCCTCTCTGTGGAGCACAAGTGCCTCTCTGTCCCCTCTCCTTCCTCCCTTCCCTTTAACATCATCCCCTTTTGTCCCCAAACATTCCCCCCGTGCCATTGTCCCCGTGCTCCCTCAGCCCATCCCAGCTCCCAGAGCCACCTGTTTTTTCCACCTCCTTTTCCAGGACACCTGACGTATTTATTTTTATTTTCATTGCCGGTTTGTTTTCTTTCTTTTTTTCTTTCTTTTTTTTTTTTTTCCCCTTCTGTTTCTCTTTTTTTTTGTTTGTTTTTTTTTTTTAGGGTCTGTGAAGCCGATTCCTCCTCCCCGTGCCCTGGGAGCCGCGGTTAATGAGTAACCACAGCGAGCTCCGGGGCAGCTGCCTCACACAAACCGACGGAGAGTTTTTTGGAGCTGCATAAGGGGACGTTTGTTCTGCAGCCTCTCAATGGATCCTTGTGCAGGAGGCGAGGAGTGTGGGGAGAGACAGAGGGACGCACTAAATCTTGAAATCACCGCCCTCCTCCTCCTCCTCGGCGAGGAGAGCTCGGCCCCGGGGCTGCTGGTGCCTTTTTCCTCAGAGCTGGGGGCTGAGTCACCTTGGCCGCTTCCCGGAATGGATTTATCTCCCCCTGACTTATCTCCCCCGGATTTATCTCCCCTGGATTTATCTCCCTGGATTTATCTCCCTGGATTTATCTCCCCCGGATTTATCTCCCCGGCCCCAGCGCACAATGCACTTTTTAACTTTAAGGCTCCTTTTAAGTGGCTTGAGGATCAAACACTCAGCCCGTCCAGAGGCTGGCGTGGCAGGAATTGGGATTTTCTGTGCCCCTGTCCCATTGAGGAGCAGGTTTGGCTCTCGGGGTTCATCGTGTCACCTGTCCCCTTTGGGTCATGGTGATTTTGGGGGTTTATCTGATATTTTCTGAGGAGTTTGAGGCTGTTCCCCTTCCCCGGCCGACGGGGCAGGGTCTGGAAGCTCTGTGCCGTGTCCCAGGTGTCCCGAGTGACCTTGGCCGTGGCGTTCAAAGCTCTGTGCCCTCTGTGCCCGTGTCACTGAGCAAACAGGTGACGCTGTGCCTGTGCCAGCCCTGCCCTTGTTGTCCCCAGCGGCTCCTGGAGCCTGCCCGGGCTCTGGGAGCGGGCAGAGAACCCCAGGTACCAAACCCCCAGCCGGGAATGGCTCCGTGGGAAGGCTGGGGAGGATTTCCAGGTACCAAACCCCCAGCCTGGAATGGCTCTCCCTCTCTGTGGCTCTGTGAGAAGGTTGGGGAGGATTTCCAGTGTAAGAGCCGGATGGAGAGATGGGGACTCCAGACAGCTCTTCATAAAATGCTCTTTATTGCATCAGGGGCCGTGGGTTGTGGGTAATGCCCAGGGCTGCTGGCCAAAGGCGAGCCCTGTGTCCTGAAGTCCTGAAGTCCCATTCTATTCATGTTCCAAAGCATTTCATCTCTTTCTTTCTTTGCATCTTATTACATAACAACCAATTAACATCATACACAAAATCTTTATATTTACATATAACCTATCAAAGCTGCTAAAATTACCACACTATGTTAGTAACTCACCAATCACCTGAGTTAGTGGTTACACGTTAAACTTTGACAATTTGTTTTGCAGCGGAGTTTTCTTGTATCTTTGTAAATACCATCTTTCTGTCTGCCTATGCTCTTTTCCTTGGTGGAAACAATGCCTTATTTGCAGACCACTCAACCTTTTGGACTTTCTGCCTTCTAACTCGACTAAACCATTGTTCTAAACCTTCCAACTCGACTCAACCTTTGTTCTCTCTGCTGCTCCAGCAGCAACCTGTGCAACAATGCCTTTTCTATATCAAAACTTGCTTTCATTTCTATAAAACCTTCTCCTAAGCATTCCTCTCTGTAAAACTTTTCTGTTAACTCTTCATCCTTGCCAACACTCCAGGACCATCGAGTCCAAGCTCTGAGCAATATCAGCCAGGCCTGATGGAGGAGAGCGCGCTCTGCTCCTTTTGGAGGGGTGGAGCTCCCCCCTGCCCGCGGCAGCCCCTCCCAGTGGAATTCCAGCAGGAATTTCCCTGAAATCCACCCTGCCCGTCCCTGGCACAGCTCCTGTGCCCACCTCGCCCCCTCTGAGGTCCGGGTTTGAGGGGTTGAAGATCCTCCCGGCTTTCTGGGACAATCCCAAGCCAGGATCACTCCGTGTCCCTTTGTGCCGGGGTGTGGAGGGGACAGAAGTGTCCCCAAGGGTTTCCCAAGAGGAGAATTCCCAGTGCTCCTTCCCAGGCCCGTGGGCCAGGCTGGCATCCAGCTCCAGGCAAGACCTAAAAACGTGAAAACACATTTTCCTCCTCTTTTACAAACCTCAGCTTTGGGGCCTGTTTTTATTTTAATTATTTATTTTTT
>VXBU01019615.1:79718-98153 GCA_013400315.1 Bombycilla garrulus | reverse complement strand
AAAAAATCTGAATGACTCCCTTCTTTCGCTGGCTACAACAAAAAGACCACACCAGTCTAGACCTGCAGCCCAGAGCGCACAGAGAAATGAGCGCTCTCTGCTCCCGGGGACTCCGCAGCGCCGGGGATGCTGCTCGGGGGAAAGGATGTTTGAGGTGACCGCGACAGAGGAGCTTTGACCGCCCGGACATTGTTGGAGCTGCTCGCTGCTGGCTCGGGATTTGCTCCGAGAGCTTTGGAGGCTGCGGGGATGGCTGAGCTCTCGCTAATTGAGACATCTTTTTATAATCGCGGGCGCAGCCGCGGGGAGGGAAGCGGGGGCAGAGCGCCGGTGACTCAGGCTGTGGGAAGAGGCTGCTGCGCTTGTGCTCGGCCCGGGATTGTGGAGGGGAGATTCCAGCCGGGAAAATGCAGCTGCGCTCCCGGGGACAGCGGCCCGCTCTGCTGGCAGGCAGTTGATGGTCCAGGATGTCAAATTTCTCATTTTCCCCTGGAGAAATGAGGAATTTCTCCAGGTATGGGATGTGCCGTGTGAGGGGAGCTGGAGCCCTGAGATTGAGGCGAGCACTTTGCGCTCTCGTTTTGCTGCAAAACCAGCTGGATCTGCTCTATCAGGCTTTTTAAAAATTATTTTTTTAAACTTTTCCAGGTGTTTTCCATGCTCAGGTGTCCCAAAGTAAAGGTTTGGGAGATGTGACACCCCTCAAACTCCATTTGATGGTGATCACTCCATGTGGGATCCCTCTGGCTGTGGGAATATCAGTCCTTTGGGAAGAGGCTCTGAACTGAGGGGTGAAGGAGCTTTGTGAGCACCACGAGTGTGAAAACAACCCCAAATCCCATTTCCTGTGGGCTCGGGAGGAAGCAAATCCCCCTGTGGGCAGGAGTGGTGACACCTGTGTGTCCCAGGCAGGAGGGGTTTTGGGGAAGGCTGAGGTGTTTCCTGATGCAGGAAGGATTTTTGGGAAGGCTGAGGTGTCTCCCAATGCAGGAAGGGTTTTGGGAAGGCTGAGGTGTCTCCCAGGAAGGATTTTTGGGAAGGCTGAGGTGTTTCCCGATACAGGAAGGATTTTTGGGAAGGCTGAGGTGTCTCCCAGGAAGGATTTTTTGGGAAGGCTGAGGTGTTTCCTGATGCAGGAAGGATTTTTGGGAAGGCTGAGGTGTCTCCCAGTGCAGGAAGGATTTTTGGGAAGGCTGAGGTGTTTCCCGATGCAGGGGGGATTTTTGGGAAGGCTGAGGTGTCTCCCAGCCCGGAGGGGTTTTGCTAAAGCTGGTTCCTGCAGGGCTCAGGTGCTCCGCTCTGGCAGGTTCAGGCTCAGGAGCTGCTCCCAAATCCTGCCCAAGGGATTGGGGAGCAGGAGCGGCTCTGCTCACTCTGCTGAGCTGGGAATTTGGGGCTGGGGAGTCCAGCAGGATCCTCGGAAAAGATCCCAGATGGGCTCATCCCGCTCTCCGGGATGGTGGCAGGACCCGCTTTGGAGGTGCCGAACTGGGGCTGAGGGATCCCCCAGATCCTCCTGGAACGGCCGTGCTGGGGCTGGGAGCTGCTGGGGAAGGGGGATTCAGCTGGAAAATCAGGAATGTCCTGGAGAAGGTGGATTCAGCTGGGGAATGAGGAATGCCCTGGGCTGGGAAATGAGGAATGTCCCGGGGCGAGTGGATTCAGCTGGGAAATGAGGAATGCCCTGGGGAAGGTGGATTCAGTTCTGAAGGGGCTGGGAAATGAGGAATGTCCTGGGCTGGAAAAGGAGGAATGTCCTGGGTAAGGGGGATTCAGCTCTAAAAAGCAGGAAAATGAGGAATGTCCCAGGGAAGGGATTCAGCTGGAAAAATCAGGAATGCTCTGGGGAAAGGATTCAGCTGGGAAATGAGGAATGTCCTGGGGAAGGAGGATTCAGCTCTGAAGGGCAGGAAAAGGAGGAACGCCCTGGAGAAGGGATTCAGCTGGGAAATCAGAAATGCCCTGGTCTGGGAAATGAGGAATGTCCCAGGGTGGGTGGATTCAGCTGGGAAAGGAGGAATGCCTTGGGCTGGGAAATCAGGAATGGCCTGGGGAAGGGGGATTCAGTCCTGAAGGGCTGGGAAATGAGGAATGTCCCAGCGTGGGTGGGATTCAGCTGGGAAATCAGGAATGTCCCATGGAAGGGATTCAGCTGGGAAATCAGGAGTGCCCTGGGGGAGGTGTAGGTGTATTCACCTGGGAAATCAGGAATACCTTGGGCTGGAAAATGAGGAATCCCTGGGGAAGGGATTCAGCTCTGAAGGGCTGGGAAATCAGGAATGTCCTGGGGATTCAGCTGGGAGATGAGGAATGCTCTGGGGAAGGTGGGTTCTGCTGGGAAATCAGGACTGCCCCAGCAGCCTGGCACGGCGGTGTCACACGAGCACAGCGGTGTCACACGAGCAGAGTGGTGTCACACAAGCACAGTGAGGGGCAGTTCGGAGCCAAACGGGATTTTGGGGGGCTCAGGGGTCTCTAAGCTCCATGCACCTCACGGCTGAGGTCACAGGTGCAGAGAGGCCATTGGGAATGTTGGGACGTGGCTTTTTTCAGGATCCTGTGACAGCTGGACTCCCCCAGCTCTGACCTGGCTCCTCAGGGCTGGACTCTCCCCATTCCCCTCCTGCGTGGTTTTAAATTTATTCAATCCCGCAGCACCCCTTGTCCCCGGCAATTTTTCGCAGCAGCTGGCTCGGATCTGAACAGTTTTGGACTCGAGCTCCTCCACCTGGGAGGGCTCCTGGGTAAGGAGTGATCAGAGCGCCTTAAATTTTCACAGATCAGAAATTTNATTGGGAATGTTGGGACGTGGCTTTTTTCAGGATCCTGTGACAGCTGGACTCCCCCAGCTCTGACCTGGCTCCTCAGGGCTGGACTCTCCCCATTCCCCTCCTGCTTGGTTTTAAATTTATTCAATCCCGCAGCACCCCTTGTCCCCGGCAATTTTTCGCAGCAGCTGGCTCGGATCTGAACAGTTTTGGACTCGAGCTCCTCCACCTGGGAGGGCTCCTGGGTAAGGAGTGATCAGAGCGCCTTAAATTTTCACAGATCAGAAATTTCGGGCCACACCCGCCCAGAAAAAGAAAAACAACAAAAAAAAATAGTTTTGAGCCACCCCGCTGGGGGGATCATGCCAGAAGCACAATGAGACTTCCTGGGGGGTTTGGGGGTTGTTTGAACTTTGAACAGAAAAGCAAAGCAACAAAAGAGAGGGCGAGGAGAGCCCGGGGCTCTGCCAGTGACCGAGAGCCGCCTTACAAAGGGCGGCCTTGTTCGGCAGGGCTGGTTCCACCAGGAAAGATGGATTTAAAACAGGAACGAGGGGGCAGAAAAGCGCCCCACGTGGGTGTAAACACAGCGTGGAGAAGCTTTTATTGCCGCCCGTCACTCCCTGAGGAATGCTGCTCCTCTCCGGGGGAAGCTCTCGGTGCAGAACTGGGGTTTGTGTGGCACTGGGGAGTCCCTGGGGACTCTCGGGGCTCTGTCCTGCTCCCAGCCTGGCTTCAGAGCTCCAAGGCGTCCCCGTTTTTGGGTTCCTCCCCTCTCCTGGAATTGCAGGAAGCGCTCTGAGGGGTTGTTGTCACCTCGGGTCCCCTCCTGGCTGTGATTTTTTTCCCCCGGAGCTGATGAAGTGCGAAGCCCTCGGCCCCAGCGTTGTGCTGCTGCCGTGCCCTCCGAAAGGGAACATTTTTTCCCCGATTCAGCCGGCTGCTCCTCCTTGCCAAGCCACAGATGTTTTTTGAGGGCTAAAACCTAAGCCTTTAAATAAATGTGTTTGATCCCCGGGTGGTTGCGCAGCTTTCCCGAGGAAAAAAATAAATCTCGGAGCGGGTTTTGTGTCGGGAGCAAACCCCGTCTGCTCGGGCTGGTTCTAAAGCCGATTCCTGCGGGGTTTTATTCCTGCTTTTCCTCCCTGGCAGGGGATCAGAGCTGCAGGAAAACCTCCCGAGGGCTCTGTGGGTAAAGCTCAGCCTAAGGCTGAGCCTTGCTGGGAGCAGGCCCGGCTCAGCAGGCCGGAGGGGTTTGTGCAGGATCCAGGCTCTGCAGGTCTGCTCGGGGCTCCTCCTGCTCGGGGTCAGCTGGCACGAGCGGCTTTGGCACCTCAGTGTCCCTTTTTGGCACCTCAGTGTCACGCTGTCCCCAGTCTGGGGTGGCAGGGTGTCACTGCTGTCACTGGAGCTGCTTCAGCTCCTGCTGCTCCTTTAAGCTGTGCTCTCCAGCAAGAGCCTGGTGGTTTTTGGCGGTTTTCCCTAAGTTTGCGGGAGAAATGACATTTTTGGGGTGCTGCTGGCAGGCAGGAGGTGCAGTGAGGACGCTCGGGAGCTGTGAGGTGGCAACTCAGGGCGTTCCTGTGACGCTGTCCCTGCTGTCCCTGCCCGTCCTCGCTCCCATTGCCAGGGAAGGTGGCCCGGGAGGGACAGGAGCTGCTGCCAGCGCTGTCACCTGGGCTGCCAGTGCCACCAGGAGGCAGGTGGCTGTCCCTGGGGCCGGGAACTGCCGGAATTTCCTCGGCAGCCCCTGGAGAGCAGGGCCCGTCCGTGCCGGGATGAGCTCCAGGAGGTTTCCTCTCCCCCAGGCTGGGTTTGGATCCTGTTCCATAATTTCCTGGAGGGGATGAGGGATCCTCCGGGGGGCCGGCGGGACCGGCAGGGCTCCCTTTGGGGTTTGGGGGAGCTGCTGGAGCTGCTCCACCGCAGCCCCTGGTCCTGCTGGTCTTGGGGACACTCGGCCACCTGTGGCCACTGGGAGGGACTGGGAGCTGAATCCATCCCCTGGAGAGGTTGGGAGCTGCGGTGGGGCTGGGTTGGAGGCGAAGCTCCCCAGCTGGAGCTGAGCTTCTCTTCCCGGGCCGTGTGACACTGAGGGTGTGCAGAGAGCTCCCCTGAGCTGCGGAGGAGGAGCTGCTCGCCTGGCAGGGCAAACTCCAGAGGTTTTCCACAGAAATGCCATCCCCCGGCTGCAGGGACACAAGGGCTGTGGCTCTGGCAGGGATTTAATCAGGATGGTGGCACCTGTGGGGATTTAATCCCTGTCCCTGGGATAATCCCGCTTTTCCTGAGGAGGCAGAAGGGCCTGGAGCAGGAAAGGGGTGGCTCGTGGAAAAGGTGGCTCGTGGGGAAAGGTGGCTCGTGGGAAAGGGGTGGCTCATGGAAAAGGTGGCTCATGGAAAAGGTGGCTCGTGGGGAAAGGTGGCTCGTGGGAAAGGGGTGGCNCCCAGTGGGGTCTGTGGGATCTGCCCAGCCCCGGGCTCGCAGGGGGAGGGAGCAGCTTCCCAGCGCAGCGGTCTGGATGGGGAATAATGCTCCCCTTTTTATGGCTTCTTCGATTGTTCCTGAAAATCCTTTTTAAAAGGAGGAGAGTTCCTTCCTTCCTTTCAGCTCGCGGTATCTTGAAGAATTCGCCCCATTGTGAGGCCAGGACAGAGACCCTTCTATGAGGGCTGTCCTCGCGCCCCCTCCCCGCGCCCCATCCCAACAAGCCCCCATTCTCCTCTGAAGAGGGTCCCTCTGTCTAACGCCAAGTAACTCTTCAGGGCAGCATTTATCCCGGGCCACTCAGCTCACAAAGAGCGCTGGAGTGTCAAACAAACTCCCTGCGGCCTGCAAAGAGCAGAGGAAGAAAACACAAAACCCCCTTTCTTTCCACCCCTGCGGGGAAACAAATACGGACTTTGTGCCGGCGGCAGCGGCGCCCTAACGAGCCCGAGCGGCAGCGGCGAGCCCGGCCAGCGGGGTGGCCACGTCAGGGGCTCCGGGGGGACCTGGCACACGGCGAGGGCTCCAAACCCCCCCAAAAAAACCCTGCTGGCTGTCCCCTGTCCCCGCTGCGCTCTGGGGAGGAGCCGCTCCGCTGCGGGGCTCCGTGCTGGCGGTGTCACCAGAGATAAGGGACAGGCTGGGGACAGCCACATCCTCAGCGGCGCCTCCAGGGGCTCAGCTCCTGCTTTCCTGAGGGGATTTGGGTTCGGGGATTGTCCCCTGTGGGCGCCAGGTGCGCTCCCCTGCGAGGAATCGGTCCTGGACGCTGTCCCCTGGGTGGCTTTGGGCAGGAATCCCGTGCGCCAGGGGCCAATCCTGACCAGGAGGTGACCGCTGCTCCCTGGGGCCAGTCCTGACCCGGTGGTGACCGCTGCTCCCTGTGGCCGTGGCCACCAGCGTGGCCAGCACCTGTGCTGGGTGGCAGCGGGGACAATCCAGCCCTGTCACTCCGTTCAGCACAGTCTGAGCGCTGGATTTGGGGATCTCTTGCCAGGAGAGCAAGGACCGGCACAACGAGGTCGTGCTGCAGTGACTGAGCTCAGCTCCTGTTCTTCATCCTGGCCTTTGTTTCTCCACAGGGTTTGGAGTTTCTGGAAGGATGGATCCCATCAGGATTCCCGGGAGCTGCTGGAATCTCCTGGTGCCAGCGCTGAGGACGCTGGGGCCTGGTCGTGCCCGGGAGTGGCACTTGTCCCCTGCAGCAGGAACGGCTCCTGAGCCAGGATTTGTCCCCGGGGTGGCTCCTGCGCGCCGGGATCCCGAGCCTCGATGGGGTTGGGATGCTCCCTTCTGTCTGCAGCTGGGAATGGCGCTGCTCCTCCCAGCTCCCGTGGATTTACCGCTTTTGGCGTCATCCTGCTGGGCTCTTTTTCTGGGCTACTCTGAGCATCCTGGCTCTGGAGGAAGAAAAATTCTGTGCACTCCTGGAGGACAAATCCTGCTGCTCTGAGGTGAGTCAAGAACACAAATTTTTCCTTTTTTTTTTTTTTTTTTTTTTTTTTGAGCACCTTCCTGTTTGTCTTCTTGTAAAATGATATTTTCCCTGTCTTGAGGGAATAAAAAAGCCAAATTCAAGGATCCCCCCTTCTGTGAGGGAACGAGGGAGCAGACAGGTTTGTTCTGACAGCTGGACTGCTTGCTTTAATCAATACATGAATTTTTTTAGCATCATTCCAGGGTGAAATCCCCAGCAGGAGTTTTCCTCCTGGGGTTTTATCGCTGAGTGATGGATAAAAGGTTCAAGGCTGCAGCTCCCAGCGGGTTTTCCTTTCTTTCCCTCAGGAGGGGAATCCGGATGGTTTCCCACTCTCCCGGGGCAGGGCTGGCTGTGAGGGGACCCTGGTCAGGGTCACTGGGGACAATGGTGGCTTGTCCCAGTGGCTCCCCTTGGAAGGGAGGAGCTGTCAACCTCCTTGGAATGGAAAACCCATTTTTCCTGCTGAAAAACCACGCCAGACTTTGGATTTCTTGGGGATTTGTGCTGCTGTTGTCATCTGGGTGTGACGTGGGTGCCTGAGGAGCTGCGGGGGGACTGAGGGTGTTTGGCCAGGGAGGAGGAAATGGGATTTTTTGGTTGGAGAATGAGCTGCTGATCAAATCCAGGAGGTTCTGCTCTTCCCAGAGGGGGCAAACGCAGCCCTGGAGCTCTGAGTGGCTGGAGCAGCTCTTGGCTTGAGTCTCTGAGCGCTGCAGCGTCAGTTTGAGCAGAGCTGGGCTGCTCCTTTTGCCTCTCGGCCACTTCTGAGTGGGGCTGCTGCAGCTCACACTCTCCCAGTCCCTTGGGGTTGTGCTTTACCCTCAGTGATCCCATGGATTGTGCTTTTCCTTCAGTGATCCCATGGATTGTGGGTTTCCCTCAGTGATCCCATGGATTGTGTTTTTCCATTGATCTCATGGATTGTGGGTTTCCCTAAATGATCCCATGGATTGTGTTTTTCCCTTGATGATCCCGTGGATCATGGATTATGTTTTTCCCTGGATGATCCCTCAGGGTTATACTTTTCAGTCGATCCCATGGATTGTGTTTTTCCATTGATCTCATGGATTGTGGGTTTCCCTAAATGATCCCATGGATTGTGTTTTTCCCTTGATGATCCCGTGGATCATGGATTATGTTTTTCCCTGGATGATCCCTCAGGGTTATACTTTTCACTCGATCCCATGGATTGTGGGTTTCCCTCAGTGATCCCATGGATTGTGGGTTTCCCTTGATGATCCCATGGATTGTGCTTTTCCCTCAGTGATCCCATAGTTCGTGTTTTTCCCTCTGTGATCCCACGGATTGTGATTTTCCCTTGATGCCATGATTGTGCTTTTCCCTTGGTGATCCCATGGATTCTGTTTTTCCCATGATGATCCCATGGATTTTGGGTTCCCTGGCTGATCCCATGGACTGTGCTTTTCCTGTGATGATCCCATGGACTGTGTTTTTCCCTTGATGCCATGATTGTGCTTTTCCCTTGGTGATCCCATGGATTCTGTTTTTCCCATGATGATCCCATGGATTTTGGGTTCCCTGGCTGATCCCATGGACTGTGCTTTTCCCTCGGTGACCCCATGGATTTTTCCCTTGGTCTCACGGACTGTGCTTTTCCCTGGGTGATCCCTCGGGGTTGTGCTTTTCCTGTGATGATCCTGTGGATTGTGGTTTTCCCTCGATGATCCCATGGACTGTGCTTTTCCTGTGATGAACCCATGGACTGTGTTTTTCCCTGGGTGATCCCTCAGGATTATGTTCTTCCCTTGATGATCCCACGGATTGTGGTTTTCCTGTGATGATCCTATGGATTGTGGGTTTCCTTCAGTGATCCCATGGATTGTGTTTTTCCCTTGATTCTGTGTAACGTGTTTTTTCTATGATGGTCCCATGGACTGTACTTTTCCCGTGTTGAACCGATGGATTNTTTTCCTATGATGGTCCCATGGACTGTACTTTTCCCGTGATGAACACATGGATTGTGTTTTTCCCTGGGTGATCCCATGGACTGTGCTTTTCCCTGGGTGATCCCTCAGGATTATGTTCTTCCTTTGATGATCCCATGGATTGTGGTTTTCCTGTGATGATCCCATGGATTGTGTTTTTCCCTTGATGATCCCATGGATTGTGTTTTTCCCTTGATCCCGTGATTGATTGTGTTTTTCCCTCGGTGATCCCATGGATTTTGGGTTTCCCTAGGTGATCCCATGGATGTACCAAGCCCTTCACCCCATCCCTTTCCAGCAGGAATCTCCCTGTGCTGTCTCTGCTTCTGGAGCACAGGGAGGAGGAGGAGGAGGAGAAGGAGGAGGAGGAGGGATGAGATTCGTGCCCAGGATCTCACTGGAGTTCCACATTTCCCAGCTGAGCTCTTTGTGCTGAGTTGGGGCAGAGATTTTATCTCGGTGTGAACCAGCCCAGCCCTCCTGGCTCCTCTGTCACGTGAGGCCGGGCTGATATTGGGGTTTATTTTTATTTTTTTGCATTTTTCCCTTTTTTCCTGAGGGATGTCCTGTGGTTTCTGGGTCTGTGGTGCAGACCTTGGTGCTCTTCCTCCTGAAACAGTTTGGATTTGGAATCTTAAACCCCTTTCAGACCTTGGCTGTGAAACCTTTCTTGTCACGGGCACTTTGTCACTTTGTCCTCAGTGAAATCGACGTCCCAGACATCCCAGAGCAGGATCTGTCCCTGACGGATGCTCCAGAGATGCTCCAGGGCTGCTGGGGCAGGTGAGGTTTGGGCTCAGGGAAACCCACGTGCCAGTGGAGTTTTTTTTTTTTGAAATGTGCTGTTTAAAGTAAAGTTTTTTTAGTTTAAAACTTTTTAAAATGTGCGGTTTTGGGTCTCCCTGTGCCTGCTCGGCCCCTGCGGCATTCCCTGGAATCACGGAATCGTTCTGGCTGGAAAAGCCCTCAAATGTCGCAGAGTTCCCACAGCGCTGCCAAGGCCACCACCCACCCCAGCCACAGATCCCCTCGGGAAGGGCGGTTTCCCATGGATCGGAGGATCAGGAGCTGGATCCCAGGCTGGATCCTGCTGGGGCAGCTTGGGGGGCACATCCCTGGTGGGAAATGTGGGATTTCAGCTGGGATTCCGGCCAGGAACCAGGCGGGATTCCGGGGAGATTCCAGCTGGGATCCAGGCAGGATTCCGAGGGGGGAATTCCAGCCAGGATCCCACCGGGATTCCAGCCGAGATTCGAGGGGGATTCCAGGAAGATCCCAGCTGGGATCCAGGCAGGATTCTGGGGGGGTTTCCAGCTGGGATTCCGGGGGCATTCCAGCGGGATTCCAGCCGAGATTCGAGGGGGATTCCAGCCGAGATTCGAGGGGGATCCCAGCTGGGATCCAGGCAGGATTCCAGCCAGAATTCCAGGGGAATTCCAGCGGGATCCCGGCAGGATTCGGGGGGATTCCAGCCAGGATTCCAGGAGGATTCCGGGGCCATTCCAGCCGGGATTCCAGCCGGGATTCCAGGAAGATTCCAGGGGGATTCCAGGAAGATTCCAGGGGGATTCCAGGGGGATCCCGGTGGGGTCGGGGGTCTCTCCCGGGCTCGCGCTGACCCCTGGCGGCTGCAGCGGCAGCGCCTGCAGTGCGCGGCGGGGCCCGCAGGGGGCGCGCGCGGCACCGGGAACTCCCTGGGATCAGTGGGATTTGGATCAATGGGATTGGGATCAATGGGATAATGGGATCATGGGATTGGGATAATGGGATCATGGGATGGTTTGGGTTGAAGGGACCTTACAGCTCACGCAGTGCCACCCTGCCGTGCTCAGGCACACTTCCCACTGTCCCAGCGTGCTCCAAGCCACGTCCTGGCCCTGGACGCTTCCAGGGATGGGGCAGCCGAGAATTCCTTCCCAATATCCCGTTTGTCCCTTGCCCTCTGGCAGTGGGAAGACATTCCCTGTGTCCTCTCACTCCATCCCCTTTCCGAATGCCCTCATCAGCTCTTCTGGTGCTTTTTCAGGCACTGGAAGGGGTTTTAAATTTTCCCCGGAGGCTGAGCATTCCCAGCTTTCCCAGCCTGGTGCTCTTTTGCTATCTGAGCTGAAAAAGCTGGGAAAAGATGTAAAAAACCCTTGGAGCGACCAATATCCTTGGGAGCAGCAGTTAAACACCGCGGGGCTGCTCACACGAGTGGGATAGTGAGGAAAAACACACGCAGGGAGTGCTCGCTGTGTCAGAGGTGGCACGGGAGGCGACAGTGGCTTCCAGCGCTGCGGGACCCGCGGCCGCTGGATGGCAGCGGAGCTCCGCGGAATTCCCGCTCCCGGCTCCGCATCCATCCCCCAGGCCCGGGGCTTCATCCCTCCATCCTCCCGCCCCATCCCCTCATCCCTGCCCCGCTCTGCCCCCGCTCCCAGGGCGGGACATTCCCGGCCTCCCGGGACGCCCCCGCAGCGCAGACCCCAATCCCAAACCAATTCGGGAGCCGGGCTCGATCCCTGCGGGCCGCTCCCAGCTCTGGGCCCTCCGTGATTCTGGAGAAGCCTCAGTTTGGTTCCTGACTCCTCAGGAGCAGAGGGAATGAGGGATGAGGGAGCAGATCGGAGTGGTAAATGCGGATTTTGTGGATCTGCCTTTAGCCAAGAGCCTGTGGCGCTTGGGAGAACTTAAACTTGATCTGGAATGCTGCTGAGCTGGGAATGCGGGGTCTGGGGACAGGCTGAGGAGCTCGGGAAGCTCCTGCCCTGCCTCTCCCTTTCCCTGGGGCTGTCCCGGCCCTTCCCCGGCTCCCCGGGTTGGGGAGGGGTCGGGACCCGGCTCTGGCTCCGCTCCCGCCCGGCTGTGTGTGGGAACGGGTGAATTCCTGCGGGATAATCCCGCTCCCCCGCTGCCTCGGGAGCCCTTCCCGAGCTGCCCCAGCCTCCCGGGCTGGCACTTCCCGAGCTCAAAGGTTTCCCTGTCCGGGCTCCTCCCGAGCTGCAGCCAAGGGCGAATTCCAGCGGCGATACCAGCCCCGGGCTGGGTTTCCATGGTGAAGGCATTTGGGGTTTGCTCCGAAAAGCCGGGTTTTTGGGAAGTTTTTAGCCGGGAATGGCACAGTTTGTCCCTGTCGGAGCTTTGAAAGGGCCCTGAGAGCCCTGGCGAGGGCCCGGGCTCGGTTCTCACACTGCTCTGCCCTCCGCGAGTCCCCTCTGACCCCGGGGTGCTGCGATTTGTCCTGGGATCTGCTTTTCCTCACCCAGGAACTGCCCCAGCTCCTTCTCCAGCTTCTCCTGCTCTTACAGCCCCACACTAAACCCGATTTATTCAATTTTCCGAGGTCCTGCTTCAAACCCTCCTGTGTGAAAACCAAAGGAAAATGTAAATCCAGGGATTTTGCATCTGAGGAGCTGCAAGCTGCACTTCTGAGTACATGAAATTTTCTCGTGCGTGTCCCTGGGTGGCAAAAATCTGGCTAAAAACAGAATTTAGGCTTCCCGAGCGTTGCTCACCTGCCTTTCTAGCAAAAAGGAGTTTTTGAGGTGATATTTTTGCCATTCCTGAGGTGCCTCTGCGCAGCCAGGACATCTCCCGTGCCCTGGGATCTGCGCTGTGCCCTTGGCCTCTGGAATGCTCTTTTCATTGATATTTTCTGGGAACAAAAATTGCCGGCTTTGTATCCACTGCCCCTTTCTTTGCCCACGCAGAAGGGGAGGGAGTGAAAAAAAAAAAAACAAAACCAAAAAAACCCGGACTCAAATATTTCCTTGTAACAAAAGGCTGCGGGTGAATCTGGATCAGCCTCTCTGCTCCGTTTCAGGCCAAATCTCCAGGGTTTTCAGCGGAGAAATTAAAACACTGGAGCTTTCTCTTTTCTCCCGCAGAACAAACAGGAGCGGTTCCCACTTCCTCCCGCTCATAAACAAAACCAGCCCGACGTCTCCAGGAGAAACCCTGCCAGGAGACTTTCCTTCCTAATTGTTTGATATTTTTTCAGCTCTGATTAGTATTCGGGAGTGCCTGGCACACGGGCTGAGAGTTTCAGGAGCGGGCTCCGAGCGAATCCTTCCCTCCCCTCCTGTCCGTCCCCTTCACCTTTCCCCCCTCCCTCTGCCTTTTGCTTTGTTTTTTGTCCTTTTTCCCGGCCTGGAGGTGGCTTTTGGCCACCAGATTTGTGGCAGGGGGTTGGAACCGGGCGATCCTTAAGGTCCCTTCCAAGCCGAACCATTCCACGATCCCATAAAACTCCTGTTTTTCCCTTGTTTTTCCCTTTTTTTCCTCGCTGCCCCTGCAGGAGCTGCCCCAAGGCTCTCCAGGCCCTGCTCTGCTGCAGCTCCTCTGCTCCCAGGCTTTTCCCTGCCCTGGCTGCACAGGGATTCTCTTTTCCATGAGGAAATGTCAGGAATTCCCAAAGGAATGCTCTGAAGGGCGCAAGGGATGCGTCTGGGATGGGGTTTGTCCCTCACAGGGAGATCTCCTCCTCTGTCTCCATTAAATCAGTGTTGAGATGGAATCCTGGGGGTCCTGCTGGCCCTTGGCTCCGTGCTGTGACTCAGCCCCGTCCCCGGAGAAGCAGCCTCTTGTTTTTCCCAGCTCCAGCATCCCTCCCAGGAGCTCCTGGCATTCCTGACCGGGACAGGAGGTGCTGCTGCCCTGATCCCGATTCCCCGAGCCCCTCTAGGAGCCAGGGAAGGGCTTTCCCACACCCTGGGCTCATGGCTGCCTCTCCGTGTGCCCAGCTCTGCTCCTGCACCATGTGCTGAGATCAGGAAATATCCCGGGATGAGAAATATCCTGGGATGAGAAATATCCTGGGATAGGAAATATCCCGGGATGGGGAGGGGGCATGGGCAGGAACAGGGGCTGGGGGATTTAAAGGGTGAGGGAGTTGTGTGCTTCCAGGGGCACCTCTCTTCTGGCAAGGATAAACCCGGCTTTTCCTTCTTCTGGCAAGGATAAACCCAGCTTTTCCCTCATCTTCTGTCAGGGATGAAACTGGCTTTTCCCTCCTCTTTGCAGGGATGAGCCCGGCTTTTCCCTCCTCTCTTTGCAGGGGTAAACCCAGCTTTTCCCTCCTCTCTTTGCAGGATTAAACCCAGTTTTTTCCTCCTCTCTTTGCAAGGATAAACCCAGCTTTTCCCTCCTCTCTTTGCAAGGATAAACCCAGTTTTTTCCTCCTCTCTTTGCAGGGATAAACCCAGCTTTTCCCTCCTCTCTTTGCAGGGATAAACCCAGTTTTTTCCTCCTCTCTTTGCAAGGATAAACCCAGCTTTTCCCTCCTCTCTTTGCAAGGATAAACCCAGTTTTTCCCTCCTCTCTTTGCAGGATTAAACCCGCTTTTCCCTGCTCTTTTTCCTGGGATGAGCCGCGGGGCTGCTCCTCGGGGCAGGTGAGCACGGGGATGTTTTCTGTGCAATTCCCGGGTGCAGTTCCAGGGTTCCTCGCCCCAGGTGTTTGCGCGGCTCCGCGGGAGCCCCGGGCTCGTAAAGCGGCGCTCAGGGAGAGGATTAAGGGGTAATCGCGGGTTATAAACAACTGCCGGGCTCTTTAACACCTTCCCGGAGCTCCCTGCCCGGGAATCCTGCGGGATGCAGCCTCGGGAATGCGCCGGGATGGAGCCGCGGTGCCCAAACCCCTCGTGGGGACAGGGACAGGGCCCTGCTCTTCCCTGGGGTGCAGAGAAAGCCGGGAGGGCTTTAGGGGATCAGGAAAATCCTCAGAGGGGTGAGGGAGGATTTTGGGGACCCAGCGATGGGACCCAGTGCTCCAGCCGGGAATCCCCAGCTCCCAGGAGAAGGGAACTCCTCCCACAGCAGAGTTCGGGAAACGTCCTGGGAATGGGGTTTGTGGAATTTGGGACATGGAGTGAACCCTCCCTGCTGGCTGGGCCGATCCCACTGGGATATCCCTAGCTGGAATTTGGGATATGGTGTGAGTGTTTTTTATGGCTTGAGCAGATCCCATTAGGATATTCCTACCTGGAATCTGGGGTATGGTGTGAGCCATTCCTGCTGGTTGGGCCGATCCCACTGGGATATCCCTAGCTGGAATTTGGGATATGGTGTGAGTGTTTTCTATGGCTTGAGCAGATCCCATTAGGATATTCTATATCTGGAATTTGAGATATGGTGTGAGCCCTTCCTGCTGGTTGGGCCGATCCCATTGGGATATTCCAGACTGGAATTTGGGATATGATGTGAACCATTCCTGCAGGGAGCTGAGCAGTTTCCACTGAGATATTCCTGGCTGGAATTTAGGATATGGTGTGAGTGTTTTCTATGGCTTGAGCAGATCCCATTAAGATATTCTATATCTGGAATTTGGGACATGGAGTGAGCCCTCCCTGCTGGCTGGGCAGATCCCACTGGGATATTCCTGGCTGGAATTTGGGATATTGTGTGAGAGCCATTCCTGCTGCTTCAGCAGATCCCACTGGGATATTCCTGGCTGAAATTTGGGATGTGGTGTGAGAGCCATTCCTGCTGCCTCAGCAGATCCCACTGGGACATTCTGTATCTGGAATTTGGGACATGGTGTGAGCCCTTCCTGCAGGGAGCTGTGCAGATTCCACTGGGATAATCCTGCCTGGAATTTGGGATACGGTGTGAACCATTCCTGCAGGGAACTGTGCAGATTCCACTGAGATATTCCTGCCTGGAATTTGGGATATGGTGAGAGTCTTCCCTGCTGCCTGAGCAGATCCCATTGGGATATTCCTGCCTGGAGTTTGCGATATTATGTGAGCCATTCCTGCAGGGAGCTGGGCAGATTCCACTGGTACATTCCTGACTGGAATTTGGGATATGGTGTGAGTGTTTTCTACTGCTTGAGCAGATCCCATTAGGATATTCTATACCTGGAATTTGGGACACTGTGTGAGCCATTCCTGCTGGCTGGGCCGATCCCACTGGTACATTCCTGACTGGAATTTGGCACATTGTGTGAGCCATTCCTGCAGGTAGCTGAGCCAATCCCACTGGGATATTCCAGGCTGGAATTTGGGATATGGTGTGAGCCCTTCCTGCTGCCTGAGCAGATCCCACCGGGACATTCCTGCCTGTTTACCCGCTGCTTTCCCAGCTCCGTTTCATCTCCCGTTGTGGAATTCCCCTGCAGTTCCCACCTCCCTCCCTTCCCACGAGGATCGGGGTAATTAATTAAACATCGGGGTAATCACCCATTGTCGGGCCGGGCACGGAGCGACCCCGCTGTTTGCACGGAGATAAGGGACGGGAGATAAGGGGACAAGGACAGCGCCAGCCCCCGTCCAGGCAGGACGGGTCCCCCGAGCCCGGGGTGACACCTGCGGGGACATCTGGGCTGCTCTTCCCATGGGCACGGCCGGCACCTGCGGCCGGAGCTTGAAAGGGAACAACGAGGAGCGACCTCTGCCCTTGGGATGTGTGCTGGAGTTAAAACCCCCCTGTTAAAATTTTAAACCCCCCTGTTAAAATTTTAAACCCCCCTGTTAAAATTTAAAACCCCACTGTTACAAAAACCCCGCTGGGCTGCGTCCTCAGGGAATTTGGGAAAAGGAAAGGCCTGCTCACAAACCCTTCCACTTGCTGCGTGTTTTTCCCGGATTTTCCCGTCCCGTTGCTGGAATGTCCCCCCCGGAGCCGCCCCAAACCCCTCGGGACGGGGCAGCGCCAGCACAGCCCAGCTCCTCTGGCTCCCAACGGGGAAGAAAAAATTCCCAAGGTCTCCACAAGCCCCAGGCCCATCCTGCCGGGTTTTTCCCCAGCCCGTGCCAGGTTTGAGGCGAGATGAAAGCGCCCCGCCCCACAGGGGCACACCTGGAGCACAGCTGTCACCTCCCGGCCCTTTATGGCCCTTTGTGGTGCCGCGGGCTGATAAGGGCTCACCTGAGGGGTGGGGGTGTTTGATAAGGGCTCACCTGAGGGAAGCTTGGGGGGATTTGTCCCTTTCCTGCCCCCGGGGCTGCTCCAGGTACCCCCGGCGCTGCTGTGACCTCGGGAACGTCGCCCTGCAGGCGGGATCACTGCTGCTGAGCCAAGGGAGGGTGGAAATCCCCGCAGTTTCCTTCACCAAAAGGTTTTTTGGGAACCTCTGGGACGATGAAGCCGTGTGTCAGTGTGGGATTTAATCCTTTTTTAAGGCTGTGTGTGAAAGCCGCTTTTGCCAAGATTTTTTTTTTTTTTCTTTGTCTGTGGGAAGCTCAGGAGGAAGAAAACTCCCAAGTTGTGATTTCTGGATCCCCTTTAATTTCAGGGATTAGGAGCCCAGTTCCTGCCTCTCTCCGAGCTGCCATGACATAAATTCAGATTGCTGCAGGGGGAACGCTGCTGCCAGAGCTCTGGGCGCTGTCCTGGCCTCACCTCCCCACAGTCCTGGGAAGGAACTGCTCCTCTTGCTGAGCACAGGAGTGAGAGCAGGAAAATCCCGAGCGGCTGCTCCACAAAATCCATCCCAGCCGGGCCCTGCTCTGCTCCCTCTGGACGGGCTCGGTGAGAGGAGCCGGAGCTGGGACTCTCCTGCCTCTAGGGAGGTGATTTTTTCCTTAAAATTTGAGATTTTGCTGTCAGCTGAGTGCTCTGCAGCCTCATTTTTCTTTTTTTATTAATCAACTTTGCAGCTTTTCTGTCAGTAAGTTGAGTTTGATAACACAGCCCTGAAGTCTGCAAAGCCAGGAAGGAAAGAGAAAGTAATAAAATCCGAATTTTCTCTGTGGTCAGATCTCGGGATTTCTTTATTTCCTTTGGAATAATCCTGATTTTCAAAGCTGGAGGAGTGATCCAATTACCACGAGCCGGTGCCATCCTCCAGTGCCTGGGGAATCCTGCAATTGATGTGGGGTTAGCCTGGAGATCCCTAATTAAGATTAGCTTAACGAAGAGCCGCTTCCGCTGAACTTGGCAGCGCGGGAGCTTCCCTTTCCTCCTTGGGCAGGACTTTTGGGGAGGAGCTGCACATTTTGGGGTTCCAGCCTCTCCCCCACCCCAAAAAAACCCAGCTGGAGCTGGGTCAGCACTGAAGCTTTGCTCCAGCCCCATCCTGACTTTTCTCCCCAGATTTTAGGATGTTTTCCCTGATGCTTTTTTTGCAGATTTTAGGATTTTTTCCCCACTTTTTTTTTTTCAGATTTTAGGATGCCTTTCCCCGTTTTTNTGTTTTTCCCACTTTTTTTGCAGATTTTAGGTTGTTTTTCCCACTTTTTTTGCAGATTTTAGGATGCCTTTCCCGGGTTAAGTTTTGCAGATTTTAGGATGTTTTTCCCATTGCTTTTTTTGCAGATTTTAGGGTGTTTTTCCCGCTGTTTTTTGCAGCAGTCGCTGCTGCCTGGGGCTGTTGGGGAGGTTGAAGGGCTGCGAGCCCGGCTCCTTCCTGGGGACACGTGAGCGGCCTGGCTGGCGCTGCCATCGGCTCCTGGGGACAAATCCCGGATTAGCAGGACCCAGTGGCCGTGCTGGAAGTGGAGCCCTGCTAATTAGGTTTATGTAACGAGGCTCCCTAATCGGGGAGGGCTGCGCTGCGTTAATTGGGGAGCACGCTGGGAGCTGTTGAAGGCTGGGCTGCTGCAAAATTCCCCCAAAAATTATTAAAAATTGCAGTGCAAAGCTTTGTTCCTGGCGGATCCCACTGGTTCGCACTCATGGCTGGGACGGGAGGTGTCAGAACATCCCAGAATATCCCGGGGTGGGAGGGATTCCCGAGGTGGAATCCCTGTCGCTGTCTGGGCTGTCCCCGAGGCTGAGATCACCCACAGCAGGACATTCAGGTGGTTTGAGTTCCTGATTTCCCTTTTTTC
>VXBU01019615.1:49647-79616 GCA_013400315.1 Bombycilla garrulus | reverse complement strand
TTTCTGAGGTTTTCAGGGTTGTTTATTCTTTCTTCTCTAAGGGATTTTCTCTCTGAGGTACAGAGGTCTGTCTAGCAAGCTGGTCAGAGGCACTCTGGCCTTATCTTTTATACTACAAATTACATATTTTAATGTTTACAACTTATTTCCAATCTGTGACCCTCACATTGCACTGTCCAGTTTTCTCTCAAACCAATCCAGAAATGCCACCCTGGCTCAGAGATGGATGGCATGAAAAAGAAGAAGAAATGACACACCACGTGTAAAAATCCTCCATCTTAGCTCAAAGTTCCTTATCGTAACTATTTTACAGATTCACTTTTTTACTTTCTAACAACCCAATTTATACTCTCCTTATCTTTTGTGACTTGTAATTCTTACTGCAATGATGGTAATTTTTTCCTGGGACTCAAATCAAACCCACGAGGCCCTGAGAGCTCCAGCACCCTGGAGTGACAGCCCCTGTGACAGGGACAGCGCAGGGACAGCCCTGCTCCTGCCAGTCCCAGCTCTCTGATCCCAGCCCACCCCCGATGCTGCTGCCGAGCTTTGATCTGCTCCAAGTGATTAAATTCCGATCATCCAGACTGACAGCTTAATATTCCTTAATATTCCTCAGCCAGGCTGCTCTAAATTAGTTGTGTCTGTCTTGCCAAAGCTGCAGAAATCTTTCTGACAGCTCCAGGCACTTGATACTTTTTTTTTTTTCCTTTTTTTTGCTTTTTCACAGTGTACAGTAGGAGTTTTCTTGTTCAGGGAATCCCTTCCTGAGTTTCCCACAAGTTGCTGGGGTCACTCCGTGCCTGTGGAGTGGGAGCAGCTGCTCTGGGCTGTGAGGTTGGGATCTGCACGGGACCGGGCTGGGGTTTCCATAAAAAAATCACGTTCTCGTGTTTTTGAAATGATTTCCTCTCCAAGCCCTGTTTTAGGCTGAGTTGTTCCTGTTTTGTAACTGCAGGCCTTGGGTTTTTTGGGATTCCTTGGAGCAGCTGATCCCTTTCGTGTCCCTGTTGGATCCCCTGGTGGCTCTCAGGCATTTCGGGGTGAAATGTGGCACTCTGGGGGCTCCCGAGCCACAGGAGGAGGAGGAGGAGGAGCAGATTTTGGTGAAGATCCCTTGGCAGCAAATCCATCCCAAATCTTCTCCAGCACTGGGACAGCTTCTCCTTTCCTCTCCCCGCAAAGGGGCAGCACTGTCTGGGTGCCATCAGAATGGGGTGAGGGATGGGACAAGGGACAAGGGACATCCTGTGGTGCCATCAGAGTGGGGTAAGGGACAGGAAAAGGGACAAGGGACATCCCGTGGTACCCGATGCTCCGGGGTTGCCTCAGGGAGGGGAAGTGACACGAGATCCACCTTGACCCAACCCCTCTCAGCCAGCTCAGGGAAAGTTCCCTCCTTGCCAAGAGCTTCAGGAAGGGAAAAGACGCCCTCCCCAGCAGCAGCTTTGCTGATTGCCACATGGAGAGGCAGGAATTCTAAACCCAGAGTTAATCTCCGGCCAGGATTAGCAGAGCATGCGGCGTCTTGTCAGATGTGGGAGCAGTGGCTGGGGCCGTAATTTTTCCAGACAGGAGGGAGGTTTCTGCTGGAGCCCGGCCCCGCCACGTGCTGCCCCAGTGACCCACTGAGGGCTGGGCTGGACTGCTGCAAATTCCAGAAAAAAAACAAAATTAAAAATAGCAGTGCAAAGTGTTGTTCCTGGCGGGATTGGGGAGCCCGCTGGTTTGGAGTTGTGGCTGGAATGGGAGGTGTCAGAGCATCCCAGAATATCCCGGGGTGGGAGGGATTCCTGAGGTGCATCCCACTCTTGGTGCTGGGCAAGACATCCCGAAGGATCCCAGCTTTTCCCGAGGCTTTGGAGCAGAGGCTGAGGCTCCCTGGCCCATCCTGGTTCTGACCAGCAGCCTCCAGCTCTTTGTTGTGGAATCCCCTTTGTTGTGGAATCCCCTTTATTCTGGAATCCCCTTTATTCTGGAATCCTCTTGATTGTGGACTCCTTGATTGTGGACTCCTTTATTCTGGAAACCTCTTTATTCTGAAATCCTTTATTCCGGAATGCTCTTTATTCCGGAATGCTCTTTATTCCGGAATGCTCCTTATTCTGGAAATCTCTTTATTCTGCACCCTTTATTCTGAAATCCGTTATTGTGGAATCCTATATTTTGAAATCCTCTTTGTTCTGGAATCCTCTTTATTCTGGAGTCCTCTTTATTCTGGAATCCTATATTCTGCCATTCTTCATTCTGGAATCCTTTATTCTGGCTGAGAATTCCTCACCCAGGGGGTCGGGATGGAGCTCTTGGTGCTGGAATTTTCTGTCTCCTGGACGAGGAGGCGGCTGCAGCACCCTGGGATCCCCGGGAGGAGCTTCCCGTGCCCCTGGCTCTGGGAGGTGCTGCTTTTGGCAGCTCTGAGGAGCCCAGCCCTCCTTTGGCAGGGCCCGAGCACACGGAGTTAATTAGTGGCTGTTAATTGCGCTGGGAGGTTGGGAATTGGACACGTTTGGAATTCAAAGTTGCCGTTTCCAAGTGTGGCAGCTCCGGTGAAACTCCTGCTCCAGTGCTGGAAGAGAGGAATGCCACGTTTTGCTCAGGGAAAAAAAGCAGCAGTTTGTGGGTTTGGTTCCTTTTCTTTCCTTCCTGAATTTGTTTGGAGTTTTGCCGTTATCTGCTCCATCTTCGCTTCCCCACTGACAATATGCAAACCCGGGCTTGGCTTTGGAAACAGGGATGCAAATCCTGGATAACGTGGGGATGTGGTGGAGCCGGGCCCAGCCTGGCATCCCAGGAACTCCAGCCCTCAGGGCTCCCACAGGAGAGGATGTTTTCCATCACTTGACACCTCTCCAGCGTTGCATTCCAGCTGGGACAGGCAGAGCTTTGCTGTTATCACAGAACTGTGCAACGGTTTGGGTTGGAAAGGGCCTGAAATCCCAGCCAGGCCGTGGATCCACCCCTGTGCCCTGGGCAGGGATCTCCCGCTGCTCCCGCCCGGCCTGGGACATTCCAGGGATCCAGGAGCAGCCACAGCTTCTCTGGGAATTCTATTCCAAGGTCTCCCCACCCTCCCAGGCAGGAATTTCTCCCCAAAATCCCACCTGGCCCTGCCCTCTGGCATTCCTGTGTGCTGTCAGCCCTGTTGGGCTTGGGGACAGGGGCTGGGGCTGTTCCCAGGGCTCTGCCTCTCCAGCTGCCCCAGGGCCCTGCTCTCCTGGATTTTTAAGTTCCTTTCAGGTCCTGGAAGGGGCTCTGAGCTCTCCCTGGAGCTCTCCCATCTCCAGGTGAGCCCTCCCAGCTCTCCCATCTCCAGGTGAGCTCTCCCAGCCTCCAGAGCTGCTCCATCCCTCGGAGCATCTCCGTGGCACTTCCTTAACGTTTAATTATAATTATTTACTGCTCCTGTCAGTCGGTCCCTGAGCTGACAAGGCTGGGAGAGGCTGGAATGGCTCAGGCCTGTCCCCCCTGAGCCCTGGGGACACTGCGAGGACACTGCGAGGACATTTTTGCTGCTGGGCCTTCCCACCTGAGCCCGACCCGGCCGGGGGGAGTTTCTGTGCCTGCAAGAGGTTAAAACTTTGCCCCTGTGTTTACTTTCTTGGCTGCCTGAGTGCATAAAAAGCTGTCAGCACCTCAGGTGGGGATTTATTTGGGCATTAAAAAGGGCCCGGGGCGGGCGGATGCAGACACTCGGCAGCTCCCTGGAAAATGTGCCTGCAGCACAAACCCAGCCTCTGCACATAGCTCACCCTTTAATAAGTGCATTTAATTAAAGTCATATAACTTTTTTTTTTTTATTATTATTATTAAAAAGGAGGGAGAGGAGGGGAGGGATAATAAAAAAAAATAAGAAGGAGTGGGGCCTTCTGAGCTGCAAGCAAAGGTTGGGATACAAAGAGGGGGTTTAGAGTGTGGGTTTAATGGAAAAGTCATCAACAACGTGTTGTGTTGCTCCTGATTTCCCAGCCTTGCTCAGGCTTGGGGAGAGAATCTGAATTTCTGAATTTCCAGGCTGCCTTTTCCCCCCTCTACCCATCCACTTCCTCGCTGTTGAAATTTTGCAGAATTATGAATTTTTCCCAACCCGGCTGCCAAAGGCTGTTGCTCTTGGATGAAACCGCCGCTGCTTTCTCTGCTTGTTTGACCTTTTCTTTCTTTTCCTTGGATCTGGGGCAGACCTGGAGCCCCCCACGTTTGTTGTGAGCACCTCTAGGTCCCTCCCCTGTGGGCGAAGAGCAGATTTGGGAAGGGGCTGTGGGGTGGGCGAGGTTTCGGGATCCCTTATCTGTGTGCTGATCCCTGTGGGGTGGCACCTCGAGGTCGTGGTGGCCCCAGGTGTGCCCACCTTGCGGTGCTGCTCATCTCTGGGCCTTGGCTGAGTGCTTAAACCGGCCTTAATCCTCCGTGCAGGACAGGTTGGGGCTGTTTCATCCCTGGCAGTGCCCAAAGCCAGGTTTGGAGCAGCCTGGGGTAGGGGAAGGTGTCCCTGCCATGCCAGGGGTGGCACTGGGTCACCTTTAAGGTCTGTCCCATCCCCAGCCACTCCATGTTTCCATAAAATGCAGATCTGCATTCCCAGCCCTGCATTCCCAGCTGCGTCCTCCCTGTCTGCTCCTTCCCAGGAGCACAGAGCTGCTCTGCTTTTCCGAATTTTCCTCCTGGACAGGACACGCTTTCCCTCAGGATTTGGGAATGCACCGCACACTCCTCCCCGTGTGCTCCTCCTCTGCTGCCTCTCCAGGAGCGCTGCTTTTGATATTCCCAATTTATTAATTTCTTTTGACATTCCCAATTTATTAATTTCTTTTGACATTCCCAATTTATTAATTTAATTTCTTTTGACATTCCAAATTTATTCATTTCTTTGACATTCCCAATTTATTCATTTCTTTTGACGTTCCCGATCGGTGGTTGAGAGAGACGTACGAACTCCGATTCATGATCAGAATTCCATTTACTGAGTTTTACCAAAACTAATATACTATTCCATACCGTTAATCACTTGTTACAATCATCATGTTAAACATTACAAAAAGACAAAATTCATGCATTTGACAAGCATTCCTTGCTTGCAGAGGGTGATTCAGTCTTGATCTTCCTGGAAGCTGGACCTGATCCACTCAGATTGTGATCTTTGTGTTTGTCAGGGATCCTGATTATCAGACTGGACTATGCTAATTAAACTCACAGCATTCTCTTACTAATAATTTCCCACAGTTCCCAATTTATTAATTTCTTTTGACGTTCCCAATGTATTCATTTCCCCGAGGGGACTTGCTGGGGACAAAACCTCCTGCTGGGGAGGGTTCGCAGCGTTTTCCAGGGGTGTGGGATGGGATCCGGGATCTGTGGGGTGTGGGAGGGCTCCGCGGGGCGCCGCAGGTACGGACACGCAGCTGGGCCCAGGGAGGTTGCAGATGTTTCTGGAATTCCCAGCCGGATCCCAACAGGATGTGTCTGTGAGGGGATGCCAGGAGCCTGACATCAGGGCAGGATCGTGTTCTCCCATTCCAGGAGTCTGGGAATCTTGGGGCTGGAGGGGCTGAGGGATGAGCCCGGATCCCAGCTCTTTCCCAGAACGGCTCATCCCCACCGTGACCATCCAAACCTCCTCTCTGTCATCCTGCACAGCTTCTCCAGTGCTTCCCAGGCTGTTTTCCCAGGAAAATCAGCTGTGCTCATGCAAACAAAGCCTTGTCCCAGCACCCTTCTCCTCTTATCATTCCCGTGGTTCCGAAATCCCAGAAATCCTTTGGGGCTGCCCTGCAGTGAGGGAAGGCCGTGTCCATGCCTGTGCCCCTTCCCAGGGGTTTTTTCTCGCACTGCTGAGGCGTGGGATGGATTTCATCCCTGCTCCTGTGGGGCCAGGAGCAGATTCACTGGGAAGCAAAGTGCAGGAATTGGGAATCCCGTGGGTGGGAGGGTTGGTTCTGCCTCACTCCAGGCTGGACGTTCCCTGCAGGGATCACTGTGGGCACAGGGAAGTGTCCCCGCACTCCTGAGACTTCTCCTGAGCTCCCTGCCAGGAATCCAACATCTGCACCATTCCTGGGCAGGAAATGTTAAAATCCATGCGAGTTCCCTGAGGTGAGGATGGGAAGGGATCTGTGGATCCATCCCCGCTCTGTCCCTGGAGCAGGACTGAATCCCTCAGCCTGAGGGACAGGGGACAGTGACACCTCTGGGTGATTTCTGCCTCGGGACAGCGAGGTTTCCTACATTTCCAGTGCCTGAAAGGTGGCAAATCCTGTTGGAATCAGCAGCTCGGGGCACAGGAGGGGCTCCAGCAGGGATCCGAGGTGGCTTTACCCCAATAAGGCCCACTGGGCACGGGGACAGGTGCTCCTGCATGGACTGACCCCTGTTTCCCAGCTCCAGAGTGCGAAACTGGGCAATTCCCCGCAGGAATGGGGCTCTCCCAGCAAACAGGACCCGGGGCTGTCCCTGCCACCGCTCTGGGTGTGAGCAGGCAGGGAATGGGATGGCACCCTGGGCTCCATGTGCCCATTTCCTGCCGTTCCCGGGGTGCCAGGAGCTCAGCCAGGCTCTCCCAGCAGCTGCAGCATCTTTCAGACCCCCCGTGCTCCAGCCCGGAGGCGTTTGGCCAGAAGGGGCTCCTGGGTGTTGCAGAGCAGATGTTCCAACGCCGCAGATTGTCCCTCCAACTTCCTGCCCGGCTCCCGAGACTCCAAACGGAAAAAGCAGCTTTTGGGGCTGTTGTTAGCTTGGAATCAAGAATTTCCCGACTCCCAGCACAGCTTGGGAGAGGGGAGTGCTGTTCCTTGGTTGATCCCACGGGGGATCTGGGATAACCGTCGTGATCCCGCTCCTGCTGCTGGCCAGGGTGAGATTCCTGCCTGGAACAGAAATAAAAGGCAGAGCTGGCTGGGCAGAAAGTGCGGAGGGAGCAGGGAATTGCTGCAGCAGCTGATTGATTAATTAATTAATTAATTGGTTAATTATTATTGCTGTGGTGCGGGGGATGAGGTGAAGCTTCAGGAGAGCTCTGCCTGTGGGAGTTGGGGAAGAACAGATCCAACATTCCAGCAGCGCTTCCCTTGGGATGAGAGCGAGGGTGAGCGATGGGCTCCACAGCCTTTCTGGATTTGGGGAAATCCTCTGGATTTGGGGAAATCCTCTGGGTTCGGTCACTGCCCCGTGCCTCGGTTTCTTTTCCCCATTTGTGTGACACGGACAGTGATGTGAAACAGAAAATGGAGGTGGAGTTTTATCCTCGTGCAGTTGAAAATCTGGGAATTCGGTGGCAGTGGAGGAAGGTGCAAAGGAATAAAAGGCTGGAGTGAGTATCTGGGAAGGAAACAAACCTGTGGGTGAGAGGGAGGGGTCTGCTGAGGATTTCTCCAGCACCAATTAACAGGGACAATTAAAACCTGAGGGGTTTCGCCATCCCTGGGCTGTTCCCAGCAGCTCCCAGGTGCTCTCCCTCACCCTGCCTGGTGGGACCCCCTGGCTGGGCTGGTCCGAGGCCATCCGAGCACCTCAGTGGCAGTTCCTTGTCACCACTGTGGCTGCAGGGGACACAATTCCTTTATTTCCTTCTCCTGGGGCCAGCTCAATCCCAGAGAGGAGAAGAAAACCCACAGGAGCTTTTGGTCCTTGAGCAGGGGACCCCGCTGTCCCCAAGGCACCCCTGGTGGGGTGACAGAGCAGTTTGGGCCGTCCCCCCTCTCGCGGCGAGCCGGGAGTGCAGGGACAGTGTCCCCTTTGTCCCTCTCCTGGCCTGGATGTGAGCAGGGAACGGCCCCATGCAGGAAAACTCCTCTTCCCGCGGCCGGACCGCAGGGAACTCGCTGAACTCCTGCCTTGGACGGAGCGCAGGAGCCGCGGCTTCCCCTGCTGCGCCCCTGTCCCGCCTGGCCGGGATTTTGGGCACACTGAGCTCACTTTGAGCGCTGTCCCCTGGGCGGGGTTTGGTGGCCGCCGGGCACTGGGGCCTCCCTGTTCCCCGCGCCCTTTGAAGGGTTTGTGGCTGCCCGCAGGGAGCTGGCCGTGGCTGGGCTGCGATCCTCATCGCGGGACCACCGGCGAGCTCAGGGACGGGGCTGTGGGCGCCTTTTGATATCAAAAGAGATCTCAAAGGCAAATATTGAGGAGTATTTGGGCGGAGGGAGCCGGGCTGGGATTTTGGGAGCCCCCGGCTGCAGCCAAGGAGAAATGCTTGATGAATTCCCGTGGGTGGCACATGAAAGGTGGGGCCGTGTCGTTAATTTGGGGGGCTGGAGCTCCTGGCTGGCTCTGGGAGACCACCAGAGCTCCGTGGGGTGTTTGGACAGAGCGGATGGATTCATCCTCCTCCTCCCTTCATCCTTAAATACCACCCCGCAGAGGGCAGGGAAAAAATAAATCCACTTCAAACCACCCCGCTCGGTGGTGCCTGCAGAACTATTTATACTTTTATTGCTGCCTGGGTTTTATGGAAGAGCCTTTTTCGTGGAAACATCGGGATTAATGCAGCCACCGTCCTCAGAGAGGGATTGAGGGCCAGGTGATCCCAGATCCAGGTGATCCCAGATCCAGGTGATCCAAACTCCATTCAGAGATAATTCAGCTCTCAAGCTGTGCTGGAGGTTCTGAGTTTGGTTGGGAGAGTTCTTCCCTCCTGGAAGTCCCACAATATCCCAGGAAAATTAATTTATCAGGGTGAGATCAGTTAAATGTCCACACCAGACCCAGTTCTTGCCCAGCAGGTTTTTGCCTGCAGTTTTAAGGATGGAAGGTAGATTTTTCCTGGGTGGATTTTTGCTCCCTGCTGGCAGCCTCTTCCCTCCCATTCCCCATGGAAAATGATCCCAATTTCCCACATTCCCACTGGAAGGTGGAGGTGTTCCACGAGAGATTTCTTTTGCCAGACAGCCTGGAGATGTTTTCCTTCCTCTTCCCAGCAGGAGCACCAGGGTGTTCCCTGGATCTCTCTGGAATGCTGGGCTCAGAGCTGGGGTGGGATTTAAACCTCTGAAGGATGCACAAACCCCTGGCTTGCCTCCAGCAGCTCCCAAACCTCCTCCTCCAGGATTTTTCCCAGGCTCTCCGGAGGAACGGCCATAAAACGGTGACTTTTTGGGACAAACACCTGGTTCCTCACTCCATCAGCACTTCGAGCCACACTCAGGGCCGCATTTGGTGTTTTATGTTCATCTTTCGCCCCTCCCCACATCCCTCAGCCCCTGTGGAGTCTCCACTGCTCCCATTCCATAAAAACCCACCCAGATGCTCTCGGGGTGGGAATTTCTTCACTCCCAGCTCCAAACTGCCAGGCTGGGGCCGCCTCCCTGGCACGGGGACCCCGGGAGGGGTGGGCAGAGCCCCGAGCCTGGCCCTGCTCCCCCGGATCCATGGGCTGAGCGCACACGGAGCAGCCTCGGCTCCGGCTCCGGGCTGTTTGTCTTGGAGATTAAATCTGGAGAGCCTCCGGTCTCCAAGTCCGTGCCGGGAAAAGAGGGGCAGGAGGGAGGGAAAGGAGCCCAGCCCTGCGGGAGAACACACCTGTTAACCCTCTGGAAGCTGGAAAAGTCATGGATGGAGGGGAATTCAGGGAGAGGGGGAAAGGAGCGGGGAAAATGGGGCTGGGCACAGCTGGAATTGCGGCACACGCTCAGGAGGTTTGGGCAGGAATTGTTTCTGTGCTCCTTATGCACGATGGAGAGTTCCCGTGGGGAACAGCCAGGAGAATTCATCCTGGAAATGCGGATCAGGGAATCCTGGAATGGGTTGGATTGGGAAGGACCTCAGAGCTCATCCAGTGCCACCCCTGCCCTTGCAGGGACATCTCCCACTGTCCCAGTTTGCTCCAGCCTGGCTTTGGGCGCTTCCAGGGATCCAGGGGCAGCCACAGCTGCTCTGGGAATTCTTTTCCAAGTCCTCCCCACCTTCCCAGAGAAGTTTTTCCTGAGAACCAACCCAACCCCGCTGTGTCAGTTTGAATCCATGCTCAGCCCTGGCGCAGGGTCAGGGTGTGAGACCCAAATCCTGAACTTCTCTGGCTCTGGGGTTTTCCTGCAGCTCTTTCTGTGCCCGTTCCGAGGGCTGGATCCCAGCCCTGCCTCTCCCGTCCGCCCAGCTTCGTTTGTGCCTCCCCCAGAGGTGTGGGGGACACGGGGACATCTCCACCCGCCTGTCCTGCACCCCCAGGTGCCTCAGACCATCCTCCTCCTCCTGAGCCTCGCGCTGGGCTTTGCCTTTAACCCCCCCTGAAATGCCGAGCCTGGGGCAGGTGGGAGGGAGGGAGGGAGAGCATCTCCTGTGGCCCAGTGTTCCCAAACACTTCACCCCGTGCACGGAGCGTTCTCTGAATGTTCCTGCAGCGCCCAGGCTGGGTTTGCAGGGATTTAGTGCAGGGTTTTTAGTGTTTATCCAAAGGGATGGTGCCTCCCAGCCTCGGGCACTTCCAAGGCCAGGTAGGCCGTGTTTATCCTGGGCTGGGAGCTGGGGCTCGGCCAGGGCCGAGGCTCCTCCGAGATAGAGAGGATTTCAAACAGTCCTGATTGTGAGAGGATTTCAAACAGCCCTGATTGTGAGAGGATTTCAAACAGTCCTGATTGTGAGAGGATTTCAAACAGCTCTGATTGGGAGAGGCCAAACCCACGGCAGACGTGGCTCCCAGCATTTGTAACCGGGCTGGACTGGTGGAACTGGGCCAGAGGGAGCAGCCCCACCATGTTTGACTGTGGGAATCCAGGACACGGGAATATCTCCTGTGCTGTCCCTGAGAGGTTTTGTTTCTCAGGAGAGCACAGCTTTTAGTCTTTGGCCATGGAGAAAGCTTCCAGGACTTTGTGAGAAGTTGAGTTTTTGTTAATGCATATAGTAGATGATATTGTAATTTATCACAGGGTGAAAATGTAGATTTTTGTGTTTTAGTATGGAGGGGAGATGAAAGACAAGATGGAGGATTTTGAGTGTTGACTCAGATTCTTCCTTCTTCATCTGCTCCATTTTCTGCAGTGTTGGTGGCACAGTGATTGGTCAGACACAGTCACAATGCAGATGTTATGTGACTGAAGAATAATTAGGAATTGGTAGAAAAATAAAAACATACTACGTGGTAGGTACATTGTAAAACTTAATTGGATGAGGGATCTGTATAAAAATCCTTGGAATCGTCCATTTTGTGTCTTTCTGGCACATTCACTGAAGGGTGCAGGGCCTGTTGTCACCTGAGGCTCTGAACTGAGATAAAGAAATAATGAACACCTGCAGACTGAAGTCCCGTTTGTCTCATGGTTGGTTCAGACCCTGCACAGACTTTTCTCAGGGGATTCCCGGTAAAGGATCCCGTGGTGGCAGCACAGACTCCACACCTGGTGCCCTGTGTGAGAGAGGTCGGTGACTCCCACACCTGGTGCCCCGTGTGAGGACAGCACGGAGTGTTTGTGGAGCCACAGAGCCCCGCGTGGTGTTGGAGATGATTCTGACATTTGACCTCCCCACCTTCAGCAGAAGGGTTTGGTTGGAATCCTTTGGGCTGGAACGGCTGGAGCTGCTCCCTGTCCAGTTTTTCCACCCTTATTTTTGTAGGGTTTAACGTCAGCGGGGTCGGGATCTCTCTCCTGTGTGATCCCAGTTTGGGATTGGGGAAAACCGAGGATCCCACAATGCTGGGGAACCACAGGGGCTGTGAAGAACTCCCCTGCTGAGCTGGGGAACAGCTGATCCCTTTTCAGCACTTCCACGAATCCCAGCCCTAATTTACGGAGCTCATTTCCCCGGCACCCCGAGCTCAGCGCTCGCCTGCACCGCCAGTTTTGTTTGCTTTAATTGAGGGGGGAGAAAAAAAAAATAAAAAAACAAGCTGGAAAAAAAGCAAAACTCCTCTCCCAACCCCCTGGTTTCATTTTTCAGCTGCCTTGATTTATTGATAAATCCATTCCCTTTTAATGGGCTCTGCCTGCCCGAGCCGGGCGTTTCCTGCGGTCCTGCCGTGTCCAGAGAGTTCATTCCCAAATTCCACCCCTGGGGCAGACACTGCAAGACTTGGTTGTTTTATCCATGCTTTATCTGTGCTTTATCCATGTTTTATCTGTGTTTTATCCATATTTTATCTGTGTTTTATGCATATTTTATCTGTGTTTTATCTGTGTTTTATCCATATTTTCTCCACATTTTCTCCATATTTTATCCATGTTTTATTAATGTTTTATCTGTGTTTTATTCATGTTTTATCTGTGTTTTTTTCTGTTTTATCCATGTTTCATCCATGTTTTATCTGTGTTTTATCCATGTTTTATCCGTGTTTTATCCATATTTTATCTGTGTCTTATCTGTGTTTTATCCATATTTTATCGGTGTTTTATCCACATTTTATCTGTGCTTTATTCATGTTTTATCCATGTTTTATCCACGTTTTATCCATATTTTATCTGTGTTTTATCCATGGGATCATGGACAGGGAGATTCCTCCCTTCCCTCAAGGATATCAGATCCTTTGGGATAAGAAAATAAAGATTGTGGTGGTTGGAAGCTCTGTGGGGAGGCAGGATCCTGTCCTCTGCTCTGCTCGTGCCGTGGCTCGTTCCATTGGGATTTCATTCCCTCATTTTCCACGGGAAAAAAAGGAAAGGAGAGATGAGAGAAAAGGGGGGGCACAGAGAATTAATCAGCTTAGGGTCAGCACAGGAAAAAACTGCTTAAATTGGTAATCCCCGGGCTGGAAATCAGCTCAGAGCTGCGAAATCAACGTGCAGGCCGATGGGTTTTCCTCCCTCCTCCAAGGACAGGCAGTGGGGACAGGGCAGGACTCCAGCATGGCTTTGCCACCCTCATTTGTTGGTTAAAATGTTCCTCTGCTTCTGAGCCTGTAACTCATCTGCTGGCAATTAACCTAAATCACTTTTTTTCAATTAAAATTCGAGGCCTGGTGGGCAGGGCCTGGGCCTTGGCCTTGGCTTTGTGGTGAGGGGGAAATCTCTGTTTTAAAAAGAGTTTTAAGAGCTGATCTCTGGGATGGGATCTGTGGGATGCACAGCCAAACCCTTCACCTCCCTGGGGAAAACACAGTGGGTTTGCAGCATTTTGCGACCCTGTGAGCAGTTTATTCTTCACCGGAATGGGAGACAGGTGTGGGAATGAGGAGGGAAATACATGTGGAAAAGATGTTATAATTTGTGAGAAATGAGAGTTATAAAGCAGGCATGCATTTATTTAGTGTTGCAGCACATGAGGATAATTTCTTTGAAAATATGTGTGCTGAAATTTTAAATTATTGTTTTATTTACTTTTAAACTCCTCAATTCCCCGTCTCAGGTACCCCTGTAATCTGTTTTATGCTGGGGATTCAATCCCTGCTCACTTCTGTGGGTGAGGAATTCTTCATTCCTCAGAGCATTCCCTGCTCCTCCTCCCCTGCAGCAAATGGAGATCTCCTGTGGGCGAGGAGGGGGCAGATCCCTGTGGAAGATCCAGGGATTCCAGGGATCCCTGGGATCACCAGGAATCCGCTGCCAGAAACTGAGGGGGTGCTGAAAGCTCCTGCCTGCCCGCCATGCGGGGCTCCAGAGTCCCAGCAGGAGAAGCAGAAATGCTGGGAAATGAGCAGAGCTCCTGCTCAGGGAATGTCACTGCAGGGCCAGGGGTTTGTCACTGGTGGGACACTTAAATAAATGACCCAGAGCTGTCAGCCTTCCCGAAACCTGGGGCAGTGTGGGCTGGCCCAGCCTGATGTCAGCCCCTGCTCGTCACCCTGCTGCAAAAATGAAGGAGAATGGGACTTTCTTCATTCCTCGCCCTGCCTGTCAGGCCCCGAGTGACACACAAGAACCAGGGTGGCCTTTTCCTGCGGGGAAGGAGGGGAAATTGCTCGAAAGACCGGGAGGAAGAGCAGGTTGGAGTGTGTGAACGAGAAAGTCCTCGGGGGTGTGGCTGGAGGGGTGAGAAGTTCTATTTTTAGGCTTCCACCTGTGCTCAGGTTTAGGGGGTTGGTTAGGGCTGGAATTTGAGGAGGAAGCTGCAGGTGGAGCTGGGAGCATTGAGCCACCGCCAAACTCATCTGTGGCATCCCTGGATGTCCCCTGGGATGCAGCCAGGGCCCGTCACAGCCACCCCCTTCCAGAGCTGGGTGCTGCTGTGGTGTCCTGGCGTCCCTCCTGCGGGTCCTCCTGCACCTCAGCTCTCTGAGGTTTGCGTGGGGAGCTCTCCACCACCGTGGGCTGTTTTTGGGGCTAAAGAGGCCGGGTTTGGAGTGGGGTCTCATCCAGTGTGACCCCCAGTGCCCCGGGGGGCTCAGGGCGGGTGTCCGTGAGTCAGAGTAGTGACTCACGGAGCTGCCAGCGCCTGTCTGGCCACGGTTATTCATTAACACCTCCCCTGAGAGGGTGGCCTGGGAACAGAGCCCTCTCCTGACAGCTCTGCTGAGGCTGTTGGGGATTTCAGCAGGGTTTGGGGATAATGGCCTGGGACAGGCTCTGGGAATTCAGCCGGCTCCGGCAGCAGAGCTGGGGCTGCAAGGGGAGGGCTCAGGGCGGCTGTGGCTGTGGCTGTGGCTGCCCTGAGCCTGGCTGATCCTTCCAGGCTGGTTCCGATCCTCCTGGAGCTGCTGCTCCAGCCCTGGCACAGCTCTGAGCTCACGCAGGACCCCGGCCCTGCCCAGAGGAGCTGTGGCTGTGCCATCCCTGGAAGCGCTCAGTGCCGGGCTTGGAGCAGCCTGGGACAGTGGGATGTGGCAGGGGGTGAAACTGGATGAATTTTAAGGTCCCTTCCCCTCAAACCATTCCATGGCTCCCTAGTGCAGCACATCCCGCAGTTCTGGCGGTGGAGGAGGCAGCGTGGCGGGGATTTCTTCCCCAGGGATCCCAGGGATCTCGCTGGGGACGTGAGCTGGCCCAGCCTGGGGGGTTCTGCCTGTGGGGGGAGCAGGGAGGAAGGAGCTGGAAGGATTCTCCTGTGAGATGGGACACGTGTGGCACAGAGAGGGATGGACACAGACATGCCAGCACTTCCCCTTTTCCAGGTTTTTGGGGCCTGCCTGCGTGTGGGTGCAGCGCCAGGGCACGAGGTGCTGAGGCAGCTCTGCTGGGACCAGTTCCTGCAGTCGGGCTGGGGCTCTCCAGCTGCATTTTTGTGCATCCAGCCCTTTGGATGGGAGGAATTCTGGCAATAAAAGTGGAATTGGGGCATGTCTGAGCAGGGCTGGGGGTCTGAGGGAGCAGCCAGAATCCTGTCCCTGCCTCTTGCATCCCTTTCCTGTTTGCCTTTGCTGCCCACACAGTTCGTGCTCTCGCTGTCTGTGGATGCTCCCGCCCTCCACAGCCAAAATTCCCATTTTATTCCTGCTTTGCTCCTGGAGAGCACGGGTTTGGGGAGGGCAGGGGGCAGATCCCCATCCCAAATTGTGCAGGTCCTCGTTCCTGCTGCAGACTCAGCCCCTCCTCTGCTGGCTCGGGGTGGATCCTCTCCTCGTTCCATCCCTGCTCTCCCGGGATGTTCTGGGGACTCGTGGGGAGGACAAAAACCCCGGGGCTGGTGTCCAGGAGACGCTGGTGGCTCGCAGTGTGTGGCCTGGCTGCGCTGCTCGTCCTTCCCGGCCTGGGGCACACGGAAAGCAGATGATCCCTCCTGGGGGGAAAACGTGGGAGGCAACCGGAAAAAATCAACTGAAATCTGCCTGGCTGGGAGGGGAAGGCGTGTGGGGTTTGGGTCAGTGGGGTCCGGGTGGTTCTTCCCTGGGGGAAGCAAAGGGCTCCGTCCTGCGGGTTAAACTGGGGCACCCCCATGGCGCTGAACTGGATTGGCACGTTCAGAACGTGCTGATGTCCCCAGAACAGGCAGGGGACATCGTTCGCTCCCCGCAGGGCTGTGCTTTTTGTCCCCGGGATGTGCAGGGGACATCGCTCCGGTGGCTCTGTCCCCGCAGGGCTGTGCTGGTGTCCCCAGGACGGGCAGGGGACATCGCTCGCTCCCCGCAGCGCCGGCCCTGCCCCATCCCGCCGCATCCCGCGCTGCCCGGAGGCCGCTCCGGGGTGGAGGCGGCAGGAAGCGCCTTTGATCGGCGGGTGTTAGCCCGGTTCAAACCCGTGCCCGGCCCGAGATAACAGATCTGAGCCGCCCCGGAGCTGCGCTATCGCTGCCAGCGCCTCTGATCGCTCCCGCCCGCGGCGCCTTCAAACGCGGGCTGGCCGGACACACCCGCGCCACCCGGGGCTGGGGACACCCGAGGCTTCACCCCGCGAGCTGCCCGAGCTCCGTGACCCCCGAGGGGGTGGGAGCTGCCAGCGGTGGGCTTGGACCCTCTGGGTGCTTTCCTCGGGTGCCTCTGGGGTGGCAGCACCATCCCTGCGTGTCCCAGATCCCCTGGACACAGGTGCCCAGAGCTTTGGGATTTGGGGTCGGTGCCCTGCAAACGCCCCTGGTGCTCGTGAGGTGTCTCTGAGATGTCACCACCAATGTTTGAACTCCTTTCCTGTCCCAGATCCTGCTGTTCTGTGCTCCCCAGAGCTTTGGAATTTGGGGTTTGGTGTCCTCAAACCCCCTGGTGCTTGTGAGGCGTCTCTGGGGTGCCACCACTGTCCCTGCCTGTCCCAGATCCCGCTGTTCTGTGCTCCCCAGAGCTTTGGAATTTGGGGTTTGGTGTCCTCAAACCCCCTGGTGCTCATGAGGTGTCTCTGGGATGGCACTACCAATGTTTGAGCTCCCTTCCTGTCCCAGATCCCGCTGTTCCGTGCTCTCCAGAGCTTTGGAATTAGGAATTGGTGCCCTGCAAACCCCCCTGGTGCTCATGAGGTGTCTCTGGGATGGCACTACCAATGTTTGAGCTCCCTTCCTGTCCCAGATCCCGCTGTTCCGTGCTCTCCAGAGCTTTGGAATTAGGAATTGGTGCCCTGCAAACCCCCCTGGTGCTCATGAGGTGTCTCTGGACCTTCTTAGGGGGCACTGGGTGTCTCTGGGATGTCACCGCCAATGTCTGAGCTCCCCTCTCATCCCAAACCCCACTCTGCAGTGATCCCCAGACCTGGGGATTTGGGGTCCGTGCCCTGCAGAGCTCTGTCTTACTCATGGTGCCTCAGGGCTGCCACCAGCAGTGTTTTACCTCCCTGCCTGTCCCAGATCCCGCTGTGCTGTGGTGTCCACACCCTGGGAATTGGGCTCGGTGTCCTGCAGAGCTCCACGATGCCCAGGAGATGCTGGGGGCAGGCAGGAGGGTTTGCAGCTGCTCCCAGCAGTGCGTGGCAGCGCCCAGGAGAGGCTGGGGGAAAGGAGGAAAAGGCTCTGGGGCTGCTGCTCCATCTCCTCTTCCCCACATCACTCCAAACATGGGATTTGGTGCCGAGGAGGGATCACCTGCTGCACCCCAGCCTGGCCATCCCACTAACACTGTTCTTCCTTCGCAGGGGCCGTGCTGAAGGCTCGGGTGAGGACACAGGGGACAGCCAGGACAGCCAGGAGCAGCTCCTGAGGATGGACACTGCACTGCAGCTCGGGAACAGCAGCAGGGACCAGCAGCTCGGCCTGGGAGAGCTTCTTCCCTGAGCTCCAGAACCAAACCCAGCTCCTCCCTGGGCTCCTCATCCCCTCCCCGTCACGGGGATCGCTCCAGGAGCCAAGCTCCCCCCACGTGGAACTGACAGGACTTCATTAGCAATTTTCTGCTGGGCTTTGGGAATTACCCTGCTGGATCCTGGCGATGGATGGATGGATGGATAGATAGTGAAGAGCTGTCGGGTCAAACAGGAGCTCGGTGCTTTTCTCTGCAAGGACCAAGCACTTGCTTGGTTTCCAGTGGATTTTTTTGTTTGTTTTTATTTTTACCCCTCTGCTCTTTTTTTATTTTTTTTTCCTGCTTTCTGGGGGTTTGGGCGTTTCCCGAAGATGCTGGAGCTGCAGTGGATCCCATGCTGGGAACTGGAGCCTTTGGAAGAGCAAGAGCTGAGCTGATGCTGAGGTTTCAAACTGTCTGGCAGAGGCTCATCCTGTGCTGGGTGACCTCAGGAGGCTCCTCCTGCCACACCTGGAGCATCCCAGTGGATCCCAGTGGATCCCAGTCCAGGTGGGACCGGGAAGCAGGCGCAGGAACGGGGAGAAGCCAAACCTTGGCAAGGGGAATGTCACCATGAGGGGAATGTCACCCTCAGAGACAATTAAATTGTGTTTAATAAACCCCACTGGCTCTGTGAGTGCTGGGTGTTGTTTTCCATTTGCAGGGGATTTTGGGAATGCCTTGGATTGTTCAAGAAACCTTCAGAAATTCCCGTCCTAACAAAGCCAGCCCAGGAGTTTAACACCTTTATTCTGCAGGAAAGTTCACCCCTGTCCTTTCCCTCTTCCCTTTCCAGCCTTTAACCACCACTGCCATCCCTCCTGCTCCAAAAGCCACTGAAATGCAAATTATTTCCCCTAAAATCCTGTTGTTAATTGTCCCTGGATTCTGTTCCTTCCTACCCTGTAAGCACCGGAAGGAGCTGTGTGGAAATAGAACATAAAAAGGATATTTATGTGGAAATACCCATTTATGATTATTTATTTAGTATTTAGAACATTATTTAACAGAAAAAGGGCTGTTATCATATAAAAAGCACAGTGGCCTCATGAGCATGGATTCAAAGTAATTATTTGGGAGCAGCCAGGGTTTCTGGAAGTTTCTCCCAGAATTATTTAGGTTGGAAAATGTTTCTAAGACTGAGGGGTTGATCCCCACCTTGTCCATTAGACCAGAGCCCTGAGGCCCTGCTCCTGCTGTGCCATCCTTTTCCAACACAATTCCAGCACAAAATCCTGCGTGGATCCATTGATTTGGGCAGATCCAGGGATGGACTGGGGGATCCCAGTGCTCAGATACGGAATTTTTGGGGTTCCTAAGGAATACTTCCCTCAAAGACCCGACCTGCTGTGAGCAAACACGGCCGGGGAAGGGTGTTTGCCCTGGATTTACCTGGGTGAGCAGCTGGAAAACCAGGAAACCCAGGCTGGGGGCACGGAGAAATCCACGGGATTTATGAGTTTGCTTTCCCAAATGCAAATATTAACCCTCGCTGGCCGGGCCCAGGGGCAGCAATTCTGCTGTCCTGCGAGGAATTCCCTGCCTCCTCCTCCAGACTGGGAATATTTTGGGATGCTGTTCCCTCTCTGAGGAAGGGCTGGGCAGCCTGGAGCCCCAATTATTGGGAATTATTAAATTGGGAATTACCCCAAAGCTGCCCCGAGCTAAGCTCATTTTCCCTCTAAGCTCCCATGCTTTGGTCGCCCTCAAGGAGAGGAAATTCTGCTGACAGAGAGCTCTGCTCCCTCCCAGCAGAGATTGCTCGGAGCCATGAGCAGGATGAGCCACCCCCTGCAGCTCTGGGAGCGCTGCTCCTGCTCCTGCTGAAGTTTTCCGGGTGCTTGGAATGGCAAAACCTTCCCCAGCATGGTCTGACGTCCTCCCCCTTTTCAAATTAAGTGCCAGCCCTGCCTCAGCCTAATTAAAACCAGCAAAGAGGACTGGGCCAGGCTGTAAAATTCTAGGACAGTTTTATGTGGAGCAATTAAAAGGAAGGTAAAAAAAAAATTGTTAAGAAATTAAACACTAATTACTTTTTTTTTNTTTTTTTTTTTTTGGCCAGCTGAGCTGTTTTGGCAGTGGGGCTGTGAGGGGGATGCAAAACCTGGGATGGTCGGTTCCCTGCTGCCATAAATCTGCTGGATCAAATGTTCCCCTGCTTTTGAGCCCTGTAACTCATCTGCTGCCAATTAACCTAAATCACGTTTTTTCAATTAAAACTCGAGGCCTGATGGCAGAGCCTGGTGGGGAGGGGGTGGCAGGGCCCAGGCCCTGCAGTGAGGTGGAAATATCTTTTTTAAAAGGTGTGATCCCATTTTTAGTGCTTTCCATCTAAAATGGGATGTAAATGCCTGGGCTCTGGGGAGCTGTGAGAGCCGAGCGAGGATCCCCGGCCTGAGGGATTAACAGGGAATCCCACCTGGGAATCTCGGAGTGATGGAACTCTCTGGCTGCAGGAAAACTCCTTTGGGATGAAGTTTTTTGCCTTGATTTCATATTTTTGGGATGGATATTTCCAGGGGCTGCCTGAGGTGTGAGAGAGATCCTGGTGGGAATGGGTGCCTTGCATAACACCTGCAATAATTGCCCTTGGATGGGGAAGGAAGCTGCTGCTTCCTCTCTCTGTGTCTGGTCTTGCTCCTGAGAGCTTTCTCTCGTGTTTGGAGAAGGAAAACAGGCAGCGGAGTGTTGGGAAAGAGGGGAGGAAGGGCAGGGCTTGGAGCAAACAGCTCTTTTTATACCTGCAGCCACCCTGCCCTAAAAAAACCCATAAAGGCGGATAAAACCTTCCCAGGTTGGGAAGAGAGCATGAGGAGCTGCTCCTGGCCCCAGGAGGAGGAAATATTCCATCTCCCTGCCCTCCTCCTGGAGTTTGGTCCCTGCAGGATCCAGGTTATGTCGGGAATGGGTGGCCCATAAATTCTGGGACACAAAAATCCCTCCTGGATAATTCCATGCTGGAAATGGATTTTCATCTTTGTGCTTCCTGGGATGGGGAGGATGCTCGTGGCCTTCCCATCTCCCCCCGCACCAGGATGTGCTTCCAAGACCTCTGGAGACCCCACGGTCTCATCCTGTAATTTCAATTATTCCTGTAATTTCAACCTCAAAAATCGCCCAGGGCTCCCTGTTGCTCCAACAAGCCCCTGCAGGTTTTCCTGTTAGGAAACCCAGGCTGGTTTATTAATATCCAGAGCGTTAATTGCGGTAATTGGGAGGCCGGCTGCCCGCTGCCAGGGATGTGGGTGTGGAAAGTGCAGGAATGTTCTCCGGGACAGGGGAGGATGCTCCTGTGGTTATTGTGGTGCTGGGGTTGTGCCTTTGGGCTCAGGTGCTAAAAAAACACAGAGAAACCCAAACGTGTCTCCTTGGTTTAGGCTAAAAATACATCTGAGCACGGGTTTAAATGTTAATTAGTGCCCGCTAATTAACCAGCACGAAGGGGGTGATTCCCATGCATTTAACCCTCCCTCAGTGGTCACCCTGCGCCCCAAAGGTGCCCCAGTGATGCCCAGGGCTGGCATCAGCCCCGGCGTGACCCCCAGCCCGGCAACGCCAGCCCTGCACCCTGGAGGGGTTTTTGCCTGGCGGGGAGGATTATTCCAAACGGGGAATTAAGCATTTCCTGATTTCCCTGCTCTCAGCGCCGAGAACAGCCCTTCCCCTGGCCCGGCCAGCAGAATTCCTGCCGGGAAAGGGCAGGGAGCGAGGGGAGGGGGCAGTAAATCGGGTTTAATCGGAGCTGGGGGGGTTAATCTGCTCGGGGGAGCCGCTGGCACGGGCGGGGGCCGCACATGACGGGCTTAGGGCAGTGCCAGGCACGGGCATTCCCCAGCCAGGGGGTCCCGGGGTGGGAAAGGGAACGGGAGAGGCCTGGGGATCCTCAGCTCTGCTTTTGGGAGGGCTGCGCTGGCCCCGATCTGGGCAAAGGGAGCGTTTGGTTGGAATGCCCATCCATGGAAGTGCTCGAGGCTGGAGCAGGGATCAGTGGAGGTGTCCCTGCTGTGGAAGCAGCTGAGCTTTGAGGTCACCAATCCAAAGCATTGCAAGATCTCGTTTGGATCCTGGTGGAAAAACCTCCTGTCCACCTCCCGTTGCTTCCCCGTTGCTTCCCCATTCCTTTCCCATTCCTTTCCCGTTGTTTCCCCGTTGTTTCCCCGTTGCTTTCCCGTTGCCTTTCCCGTTGCCTTTCCCGTCCCTTTCCCGTCCCTTTCCCGTCCCTTTCCCGTTCCTTCCCCGTCCCTTCCCCGTTCCTTTTCCCCAGCTCTGCCGCTGTTCCCTGATCGTTTCCCTCTGTCCTCTCCACGCGCTCCCCGCTCTGTTTGGAGGGAATGTCCTCCTCCTCAACATCCTGGGATGATTTTTTTGGGGAAACCCTGCTGCTTTCCCCTCTCTGAAATGCTCAACACTGAACCTCCAGGTGCTGAGGGGAAATCAGCTCTTTGCGGGAAGGAGGAAAACACCCAACAATCCGGAGGACGAACTGCTGGGATATCCCCGGGACTGGAGCAGGACGAGGAGCTGGGAATGACTGGGAAGAGGAGGAAGAGAGAGGGTAGGAATTTTTTAGGGAGTGGAAAAAGGATTCACCGCCATCCTGAAGCAGAGTGGTGGCACACAGAGCAGCGCTGACCCCGCCAAGAGCAGGGAGGGCTGCACGGAGCCCCGGATGAGCACCAGGGCTGTGCCCACAGATAAATTCGAGTGTGGCACAGCCAGGCAGCTCCGTGCTGGGACAAAACCCCGTTCCCAACGCCCCCGGGTCCCGTTTGCCCTCGGGCGAGGCGCTGCCGCCTCCCTGGCCGAATCCTGAAGGGTTTGGGATGTCTGGGTGTGGGAAAGGCGCCTGGCTGCGCTCCTGCTAATGCCTCGTTCAACAGGGACTGTTTGCTGCACCTCGTCCTCGGGAACCGGGGCTGCTCCGAGTGAAAATCAGGATTTATTTCCCCCCTTTGGAAGAATCCATCCCCCAGCGAGTCTTGAGGGCCACCAAACACCAATCTCTGCTCGGGTTATGAAGCCAGGCTGGCACTGGGAAGCCTCACCTGGGCAGTGACACAAATCCCGGCAGGTTTGCTGGCAAGGGGAGGAGGGAATGTTCCTCTAAGGCAGGAAATCCAACCCTCGGGAGCTTCCTGCTGAAAAGCAATCCTGGGAAAATGCAGGAATTTCCTAAGGTGGGTGCAGGAGCAAACACGGGTTCTCGGAAAGTTCTCCCACTCCACGTGCTCTAAAATGTACAAAATAGGCATAAAAAAACCCCAATTAATTTTCGTTTTAGAGGTGATTTTGGGGCTTTTTTGATTTACCATTAAATACCAACCCTTTGGGTGTTTTCCGATAATCAAGGAAAACATCATCCTGGCAGCTACAGAAATGTAATTTATTTTATTTTTAAACCAAAGCCTAAAACTGACATTCAGTTTATTCCCATGGCTGTGGATTTCAGGAGAGCTGCTGGTTTCCAAAGCCTTCTGTTAATCCTGGGAACAACTGACAATCCTGGGAGGAATATTTGCATTTTCCCGTCTCCTCCTGCATCCGAAGGGAGCTCCAGGTAATGACTGGGGACACGTGAATGCCCGAGGGGTAAATCAGGGCCGGTAAATTTCCCTCCCCAGGGGTTGGAGTTTTGGAGGAGAGGAATTTGTTTGGACAAGCTGATCCTGCAGGACCCCACCTGAGAGCCCCAAAACCACCCCAAGATCTTCGCGACCTTCCTAATTAGCATGACCTTGCTCTCATTACCGTCTCATTTGCATAATCCGAATTCCAGATCCTTCGTTTTGAGCCCTAAAAATCTGCCTGATTTCTCTGGAGACTCCTGCTAGCTCTGGAGGCCCTAATTTGCATACCTAGCCTTATTAGCATCTCATTTGCATACTTCGGGTGCTTCCACCCCTTTAATTTCACCCCCAGGACCCCCAAAGTCCCATCCTTGATGCCCCAAAAAGTCTCCCCAGTCTCACCCTGATCCCCCCGGTGACTCTGATTTGAATATCCATGCTCATTAACATATCATTTGAATATCCAGAGCTGGGAAGCCCCTGGCTCTGGAGGGGCTGTGGTGGGTTGGGTTCNACAACTGGCAATCCTGGGAGGAATATTTGCATTTTCCCGGCTCCTCCTGCATCCGAAGGGAGCTCCAGGTAATGACTGGGGACACGTGAATGCCCGAGGGGTAAATCGGGGCGGGTAAATTTCCCTCCCCAGGGGTTGGAGTTTTGGAGGAGAGGAATTTGTTTGGACAAGCTGATCCTGCAGGACCCCACCTGAGACCCCCAAAACCACCCCAAGATCTTCGCGACCTTCCTAATTAGCATGACCTTGCTCTCATTACCGTCTCATTTGCATAATCCGAATTCCAGATCCTTCGTTTTGAGCCCTAAAAATCTGCCTGATTTCTCTGGAGACTCCTGCTAGCTCTGGAGGCCCTAATTTGCATACCTAGCCTTATTAGCATCTCATTTGCATACTTCGGGTGCTTCCACCCCTTTAATTTCAACCCCAGGACCCCCAAAGTCCCATCCTTGATGCCCCAAAAAGTCGCCCCAATCTCACCCTGATCCCACTGATCCCACTGATCCCTGATCCCACTGACTCTGATTTGAATATCCACGCTCATTAACATATCATTTGAATATCCAGAGCTGGGAAGCCCCTGGCTCTGGAGGGGCTGTGGTGGGTTGGGTTCTGTTCTATTTCTGGGTTGTGTCTGTGGGGATCCCAAACACAGAGTGCCCCGCTAAGGGAGGTGCTCCCAGCCGGGGTTTTTGGGGACCCTGGTGTGCTCAGGAATGTGCCCTGACCCTTCCTCACCCCATCTCCGAGAGGCGCAGGGCTCTGAGGTGCTGCCGGCACATTGGAATTATTTTGTTCTCCCCACAAATCCCGTAAAGGAAACCCCCAGAGGGTGGCTGGGGCTGTCACTCCATGCTCAAGTCCTGAGTCAAAATGTGGGGCGATGTTTTGAACTCCTCTCCCTGCTCTGAGTGCCAGGGAGCAACACCTGAGCCTGAGATCATGATCTGGGTTTATTTTTAGAAATTCCCGATCGATGCTGGGCGGAGGTGACTCACGGGTGGGAAAGGAGCCGCGGCTCTCCCCAGAGTTTGGGAAACGGAGCCGAGCTCCAGAGAAAGCAGCAGGCCCATCCCAGGGATGCTGTGAGGATGCTGTCCCCTGGGGTCGGGGTGTTTTGGGACAGCCTGACAGCTCGGAGGGTTTTCCCCAAGTTCAGAGCTGTGATTCCAGCCCTGATCCGAGTCCTGGTGGAGCCAGGAGAGGATGGTGGGGAGTGCCTGGGGCTGGGCAGGGTCAGCTGAGAGCTCCAGAGCTCTCTGTGCTCCTGGTCACAGCCCTGGCGCGTCCCTTGGAGCCACCAGAATTCCCCTTTGGGTGCAGAGCATGGAGTGGTGAAGCCACGGATTGTCCTTGTCTTTGTCCTTGTCCTTGTCCTCCTTCCCTCCTCCCAGAGCTCCTGGCTGCTGCTGCTGTGACCTCAAGGCAGCTCTGAGTGCCCACAGGAGCTTTTTCCTTCAGGACACCTGCAGCTGAGGCAGTTTTTTACAATTCTGGACATTGTTCTTGCTCCTTCCCTCGATATCCTCGCCCCCACGAGCAGGGCAAGACAAACATTCCGAAATCAGGGTTGATATCTCCATGAGAGAGCTGCTGGTGCTGAGAGGGGAATGCCCGCAGGTGATTTATCTGACATTTACAGGGAGCACGAGGCTTTCCTCATTCACAAATCCGGCCCGGGGGTGCTGGGCTGAGCTCTGGAGCTGCTCGAACGCTTTTGCAGCCGATCGTAATCGCTTCCGGCCGTGCCCCGGCGCGCCCGGGGGGTTCTCGGCAGCGATGTGGGGCAGCAGAGCAAACCTGTCGGGCAGGACTGGAGCTGACAAATCCTCTCCAGCCCGGCTCTGGGGATGGCAGGCGAGGGAGGAGCTGCTGGGTGGCAGCCGGAGCCGGTGGAGAGTCATCTCCCCGTGCTCTGGGGATGGCGAGCGAGACTTTGTGCCAGCAGAAATTGTGTTTGGAGAGGGGCTGGTGCTGGTGGAGCTGATCCGGGCAGGATGGAGCACAAGGAGGGTCTGGTTTGGAGTAGGGAGAGCTGCTCTGGGCAGGAAAGAGCACAGGGAGGGAGAGTCTGGTTCAGTCTCGGAGCAGGGAGAGCTGCTCCGGGCACCCTGTTTGGAGGGCAGGGGCTGTGCCCGGCTGTCCTCGCTGAGCTGCTCTTGTCCCCTCCTGGCAGAGAATGAGGGGTTCTCCTGGAAGCCCTGAAGGGTATTGGGTTATCCCAAAATCCACGGTGGCACTCTGGCCTTGTGTGGCATGCCAGCAGCGTTGTCGTTTCAATCCCTGGCTGGCAGGTGGGATGTGCTGGGGAAGGCCTGGAGGTCTCCATCCCACCCGCACTCCACTCCCTGCGGTTTCACACAGCCTTTGGGTGGGAAAATGTTCCCTGAGGAGATCTCCTGGCATTCCCAAGGCTCTGGGATGCTGAGGGACAGGGACTCGTGACAGCTGCCGGGGAGATCCCAGAGCCGTGCTGGGAGCAGGACAAGGCCCGGCCCGCTCTGCAGCTGAGGGCTCTGCAGCTTGGGCCATCCCAACCCCCAAAGTGCCATTCCTAAAGGGATTTTCCTCTCTGCTGCCAGAGAGAAAGGCCAGACTTGGGACAGGTTTGGTGTCTGGTGCTTCTCAATTCCTGCCTGGAATTGCAGAGCTCGGGAGAAGGCGGCGATGCTGAGGGAGCAGCTCTGGCTGCGGCCCAGCCAGGTGGACAAAGCCCGGCAGCCAAACCCCCCCTCCCGAAACCGGAGGCGAGCGGGACCCGCCCGTGCCGCGCTGGCCAGGCCGGGTGTTTATCAAACAGGGGCTGACGAGGAGGAGAAACCTGCCTGGAACTGTCCCCAGGTGATAAAATTCCTGCGCTGCCGATGCCCTGATTAGCGGCGCTTTCTGGGGGGCTATGCCGGGCTGGGCTCTGCCTCCTCTGAACGCCTTCCCCACCTGAAACACCAGCGGGAAACGCCTCCAGGTGCCACCTTTCTGTCCCCCGGGGTGGCTGGGTGGCACCACCCGTGCCCTGTGCCCGGCCAGGTTTTCCTGCTCTCCCTTGGGAGCGGCCCAGCCGCAGTTTTGGCAACAGCGTGGGGCGGGGAGCGCTGGAGCAGGTGAGGCGGGCAAGGACAGCGTGACAGCGCTGCTGGCAGCGGGCCAGGGCCAGCCGGGCCTGCAGGGCTCCTGAGGGGCTCGGGGCCCTCCCTGCAAAGGCTTTTAGAGCCGGGGTTAATCTAAAGCCCGACTGAACCAAGTTCCAGCGCTGGCTGGGGCTGGGGGTGAGTCACGCTTTGAGTCACCCGTGTCCCTTGCCAGGCAGGGGGACCAGAGAGGGGACAGCGCTGTGACCCAGCTGTGTGATCCGGAGCCCTCCCGGCGCTGCTGGGCTCCTGGTGCTCGCTCTCCTGCGATCTCCTTTTCCAGCAGAGCTGCAGGGCCTCGTGTCCCTCCTGGTGCCACCACCGGGCCTTTCCGTGTCCTGTGCTTTGTCCCCAGGGCAGCTCCCGACCTTGCAGGGCCTCGTGTCAGGGCCTGGCCTGGCACGCTCCCAACCTCCGGCCGAGCTGGGGGAAAATCTCAGGGAACGGGACAAACAAAACTTTAGCGAAACCCCCGAAGCACTGGAGCGCTGTGGGTGTGGGACGGGCTGCCTTTGTCCCTCGGGCTGTCCCCTCTGTGTCGCGGTGCCACCCGCGCTGGGCCTGGGGGTCGCTCCCGCCGGGCGGGGCCGGGGGGGCGCGGCTATGACATCACCTGGGAGGCCTCCCATTGGCTGCCGGACCGATGACGTCATCCCTCCCATCCCGGCGGGATGCGGCGTTGCCATGGGAACGGGATGCGAGAGCGTGGGACCGGCGGGGCTCCAGCCCGGGCTGGATCGCTCCCGTGCCATCCATTGTGGCAGTTTGGGGTTGTTTCTCTGGAATTTGGGGTTCTGGCAGGCTGGGCGAGGCCCCTCTGGAGCAACCCGCACCCTCAGCAGCCTCTGCACACCTTTCCCCTGCTCGGCGTCCTTCGCGAGTCAAACCAGCTGCGTTCAGCTCCTTCAGCACCGTCTAATCTCTCCCCAGCCCCCAAATAACGCCTCTGAAATCCCTGGGCGCTGAAGGAGAAAGCTGAAAAGAAAGAAAGAAAAATAGAAACAGTTTAGCGAGAGCCCCGCAGTTTCAAGGGTGAGGTGTTGGAAGTGTCCGGGGGAGTTGAAAGCAGCTGGTTCTGGGAGCAGGGGCTGCGGCTCTGCCTCCTCCAGCCCACGGCCCCGACCTGATCCCGGTCACACGCAACTCCCAAGGACAAAACAAAGCCCTTTTACCCCGGGCTTCAACTCTGACCTTGCTGTGGCAGGATTAAAATCTGCTGGANCTCTGTTTTTTACTCCTTTTCTTTCCAACTGGCCTGGTTTGCGGCTCAGAAATTGGGAAAACAACCTGCCAGTGGAGTTGGGGGTGCAGGAGGGGCTGAGCCCTGGGCAGGAGACACAGCTGAGGATTCCTCTTCTCCCTCCCATGTCTGGGGCTCCCCGCTCGGCTGTTGGGGCTCCCTCCCCGTTTGTGGGGCAGGAGGGAGCTGCTGGGAGGCTGTGGAAGCGCCCTCAAGTCTCATTTTCTCAGGAGAGAAAGGCTTTTCCTGATAGAAACCCTCCTGTTTTCCCTGTAAAATCTTATCGCGTTTTTATTCGGATCTGGGTTTAGAAACAGTTTGGGTGAAGAGCTGAGTTGTGTGGCACAAGTTGATGAAAAACACCCCCAAGTTCCCAAAATTCCAAGCAGCTTTGAAGGTAACTTTGTAACCTCCGCTGGTCCTTTCTGGAACTTTGTGCGGTTTCCTTGGCTGCTTTCCCTGGAGGGGGAACATCGATAAAATGCAAATTTCCTGGTGAGCTCAGAGCCCTGCTCTGGGCCGCTGCTCCTGGTTCTGCTCCCTCCAGCAGAAACCTGGAAAAAACAGAGCGAGAGAGGGGGGAAAGTGGGACCAGGGGATGCTCTGAGCACCTCTGAGGTGCGAAAATCAAAAATTTAACGGAGCTTTCAGAGGCTGAAATAAGCGAGAGCCTGCTTTGATCTCCTCAGACCTTGCCTGTGCCGCGAGCAGGGGATAAAAATTTTCAGCAGGCGGCTGAAAATTTTAATTTTGCTGCTGGGGCGGCCATGGAGCTCGGCCTCGTTCCCTCCCTGGCCCCGGCTGCTGGCAGCGCCCTCTTTGCCCCTCGGGCACTGGCATTTCTCATCGATTATATAACGGGGAGTGTGACCAGCGGGGCCAGCCAGGAGCTGGAACAAACCCTTCCCCAAAAGCTCCCCCGAGCTTCCCGAGGCTGCTGCACAACGAGCCAGCCCCGTGCCAAGCCTGGGGCGCTCCTGCCGGGAGAGGGGCTCAGCAGGGCGGGCGCTGGGTGCCCGGGGTGGTGTTTGCAGGGCTGGGAGCAGTGTGGGGTGTCCAGGAGCAGCCCCAGAGCTGCTCGGACTCAGGGGACGCTCTGAAGTTGGGGCCAGCTGGACTCTGGCGCCGAGCTCCCTTTGAATCGGTGAGGTCGGGGCTTTGGGAGCTCGGGCTGTGCCAGCCTGGCTCTGAAAGGCTCCTGACCCGTTTCAGGCCGGGCTCAAGAGGATTGTTTGCTCCTCACGGGTTGCCAGGAGCCCTGGTGGCCGTGGCGCCGGCGTTTGGGCTCTCGTTGTGGGTTTTGCTGGGAGCCCGGAGCGTGGAGGGGCCTGGCTGTGGGACCAGAGCGTCCCCACGTCCTCCCGGGCTGCCAGAGCTGCTGGAACCTGTTGGGAAGGATGGAAAGTTCACAAAATAGTTTTACAGAGAGGAATGCTTAGGAGAAGGTTTTATAGAAATGAAAGCAAGTTTTGATATAGAAAAGGGATTTTTGCACAGGTTGCTGCTGGAGCAGCAGAGAGAACAAAGGTTGAGTCAAGTTGGAAGGTTTAGAACAATGGTTTAGTCGAGTTAGAAGGCAGAAAGTCCAAAAGGTTGAGTGGTCTGCAAATAAGGCATTGTTTCCACCAAGGAAAAGAGCATAGGCAGACAGAAAGATGGTATTTACAAAGATACAAGAAAACTTCACTGCAAAACAAATTTTCAAAGTTTAACGTGTAACCACTAACTCAGGTGATTGGTGAGTTACTAACAGCATGTGGTAATTTTAGCAGCTTTGATAGCTTATATGTAAATGTAAAGATTTTGTGTGTGATGTTAATTGGTTGTTATGTAATAAGATGCAAAGCAATGAAAGAGATGAAATGCTTTGGAACATGAATAGAATAGGACTTCAGGACACAGGGCTCGCCTTTGGCCAGCAGCCCTGGGCATTACCCACAACCCACGGCCCCTGATGCAATAAACATTATAAAAAAACCAATAAACATACTAAAAAATCATATGAAGAGCCAGCTGGAGTCCCCATCTCTCCATC
>VXBU01019615.1:6989-18273 GCA_013400315.1 Bombycilla garrulus | reverse complement strand
GAGGGCGGCGGGGGGGACGGAGGGGCTGCCGCTTGTGTGAATGTGCCCCCGCTCATTGTTCTGCGCCTTTCTTCGGTGGCCTCGATGGGACGGATTTAGAAATCCTAATCAGGGAGCAGCCTCTGCGCCTCCCGAGTGTGACACAACTTGAGCTGCTCCGGGGCGCCTTTGTTCCCTAATGACAGCTGACTTCATGCAGCAGTGGGAACAGTTTGAGCATAACTCCGCACCGCCGGGCTGGCAGCTGCAGCGTTAACCCCTTCTTGCCCACCTGCTCTGTGCGCTGGGACCGGGACAGCGGGGCCTGGCAGGAGGCAGAGCCCGAGAGCTCTGAGTCCCCTCAGGGACGCTCGGTGTCACTTCTGGCACTGCTCCTGAGGGCACGGAGCATGTAAAGCTGGTGGGTACAGCTCTGCCTGTTTGCAGCAAAATTTCCCAGGGCCGGGCGCTGCTTTGGGGATGTTTTCAGACTCATTAAGGTTGGAAAAAAACCTCCAAGTTCATCAAGTCCAACTTTCGACCATGCCCAGTAAAGCAGTGAAGTGAGCGAGGTGCTCAGGTGTCCCCGGGGAAGCAGCTCAGTTATCCCGACCTGTGGCAGTGCTGGTGGCTGCTGTGGAGGAGGGAGGCCGAGTTTTGGACGCTGCCCGTGCGGTTCTGCCGCGCTCTGAGTGCTGCAGGACGCCTGCAGCCCCGGCTGAGCGTGGAGCGGCGGCTGTGGGGCATTGACATCACTCGCATTGAAAGCAAAAGGCTTTGAGTCATTCCAAGATGTTCCCGGAAGGGCCTCGTGGCCCTGCCAGCACCGAGCTCGGGGCCAGGTCGTTCTCCCTCTCTTGGCCTCCGCTCCTCCCCTGGCAAAGCCGGGCTTGTGCTCAGAGCCTTGAGCCGCGCTCGGGATGGGCCTGGCAGCAGTTAAACCCTTCCTGTCCCCTTTCTGTTTGTCGTCAAACCGCCCCGTGACCGGGAAAATACGTGAGGAAAATGACCCCGGTTAGAGGGGGCGGCAGGGGCGAGGCCGGGCTGGCTGGGCAGCACGGGCCGCAGTCCTGGGTGGCACCCGGGGGCTGGGACAGCTCTGTCCCCTCACCCCCATGGGCAGCGGGGTCCGTCCCGGCTTTCCCAGCACCTGTGTCCCCTCTGCCATCCCGGATGGCGGCCGCCCATGCTTGGCCAGGGTCTCCCTGGCGACGGGGCCACGGGATGCTGTGCAGTCCATTTGTCACCAATTGTCACTGCTTTGTTCTGCCTTGTGTGCGCACTCGATTGTGGCACGGGGGAGGTGAGGAGGAGCAATCGGGCCTTGTCTAACGGGCTGAGGGATCCTGCTGCGGGGAAAAAACGGGGCTGGGGCTGCCGGGAAAAGGAAAGGGAAAAGGGAAAAAGGAATGGGGAAAAGGGAAAGGGGAAAGGGAATGGGAAATGGAAAAGGGGAAAGGGGAAGGGAAAGGGAAAGGGAAAGGGAAAGGGAAAGGGAAAGGGAAAGGGAAAGGGAAAGGGAAAGGAGAAGGCAAATGGAAAGGGAAAGGGAAAGGGAATGGGAAATGGAACAGGGAAAGGGAAGTGGAAAAGGGAAAGGGAAAGGGAAAGGGAAAGGGAAAGGGAAAGGGAAAGGCTGGAGCTGTACCTGCCGGAGCACCCCAGGTGCTGCCACCCTGGGATGGATCCTGGAGGGACCCTGGAGGGCTGTGGCAGGAAAAGGTCCTTGTGTGGATTAGGCAGGAATTTAGGCCAGTCTGGCTCTGCAGGGCGGCTGCATCCCAGGAAAACAGGGAGTGAAGGCACTGCCAGCACTCCCTGGCCTGTCCAACAGCCCCCGTCCCCTCCCACGGTGACATTCACCCTCTGCCACCTTCATCCCTGGCAGTGGTGTGGGGTTTGTCGTCCCCCCAGCCCAAGCAGGGTGGGTTTCCTGCGGGACAGGCACATCCAGGAGGATCCTGACCCCCGGGAAGGCTGGGGCGGGATGAACAGCTCCTCCCTGCCCAGCTCCCGAGCGGCCCCGATCCCCCCGCAGCGCCGCTGACAGGGATTCGATGCCCTGTGGATTTTGGTACAACTCTGTCAGCATCTGTCAGGCTCTGGCTGGAGATCTGACAGGATTTAGAACCTCACATTAAACTATATATTTCTCTATTTCTCTGTTTCTATATTTCTATATTTCTATATTTCTATATTTCTATATTTCTATATTTCTATATTTCTATATTTCTATATTTCTATATTTCTATATTTATGTTTTATATATCTATACATTTATAACTTTATAAATTTATTTATTTATTTATCCGTATATTTATATATTNGAGGTATCCCTGCTCATGGCAGGGGGTGGAACGAGGTGAGCTGTAAAGTCCCTCTCACCCAAACCACCCTATTTATCTATTTAGATATTTCTATATTTCTATATTTATATATTTATATATTTGTATATTTATATATTTATATATTTATACACTTATACATTTATATATTTATATCTTCATATCTTCATATCTTCATATCTTCATATCTTCATATCTTCATATATTCATATCTTCATATATTAATATATTTATTTTTTCCCCTCTGCCTCACCATCCCCAGTGCCATAATTCACTGCTTGGCTCCACCAGCTCCTTTTTTTTTATTTTTATTTTTTTTCATTTTAATTTTATTTTATTTCCCTTTACTCTTCCAGCTCCAAGATCCACCAGGACTTTAAGCAGAGCTCTGGCCAAGCTCAAGGCTCAGCACCCACACTCCGGATTTGCTGTAAACCCTGAGCTCAGCCCAGGCTGGCCAAGACATTTTCGGGAAGGCAGGCGAGGAGGTGGGGAAAGCTCAGCCCCAAACCCGGCGGCTGAGGAGCTTCCAGTTTGGCTCCCGGAGCTGAAACCCCACGGAGGGAAGCGGAATTTGGGTGTCCCCGGAGCATCCACAGAGCTTTTCCAGCTCTGACAACAACCTCTAACAGATTTATGAACTTAGCGGAGGGATAAGAAATTTAGNTTCACACTGCACTATCCCTCTGCATGTGCCAGTGTTTCAAGTAGGATGCAATACAACCTGGAAGACTGATCTTGAAATATATTCAAATATGCAACCAGTATATCCAATAACTGTTTTTTTTCCAGAAAAAGAGAAATGCATAGCATTTTTTCTGATAGACCACAAACCAAACACAATTATTTCCTTTCTACCCATCTAAACAAAAAGCTGCACATAATAAAACACAAAATAAATGTACATATCTCAATTTGTCTGAGAGGCTCACTCCCTGCATTCTTTATTGTATTTTATATTCCTTTGGAAATTGGCTTACATCCTTACAAAAGGGTAATTTGTCTTAGCCCTCCTACCCTTCAAAAAAAAATTCCCCTTGAATGTCCTGAAAAAGGAAAAAGAATACAAATTAGCTTTCCTTTCTGCTTATTTGTACAATTTCAAATAAAATTCACTTCACACTTCAAAACTCTACAAGGACACTTTGCCTCAAGTGAAAGTAGTTCCACATGGACCACTTTGTGCTTGTCTAATGTGCAAATGTGCTGTTTTATGTTGAACTAAGTTTAAGCCACTATACAGTGCATATACAGTAACTCAGCTATCACTTGAGCCCCACAAGTGCCATGCCCTAAGGCATGCTACGGGCCATGACTCACATGGCAAGCAAAGTATTTCCAGTGGACTGTCTGCAGTGGTGCAGCACAGAACAGAATATATATTCTAGACCTGCCAAAGCAACATGTTCCAGAAAACATAGCATTTTTTTTCTGGAAGGCAGAAGGGGAACATTGGGAAGTCGTCTTTTTTTGGGTTTTTTTGGGTTTTTTGGGTTTTTTTAGGTTTTTTTAGGTTTTTTGGGTTTTTGGATGCTGTGCCTGCTGCCCACCCAGATTTTCCCATCTCTGAGCCTGGCAGGAAACCGAGCAGGGGCTGGATCCAGCTGGAACGGCGCCAGCAGAGCAGGTTCTGGCCTGGAAAATTGGTGCTGAGGGGGGAGATAAAACGGGGAAGAGCAGGAGGGGGAGGTGAAGGATCGGAGGAGATTTGGGAGTTTTTGGTGATGCCGGAGTTTTGGGGCAGCTCCTCGACCCCAGAGATCCCGGGTGGGATCCCAGGAAGGTCACAAAGCTCCAGGAGCTTCCCCAGAAAAGGAGAATTTTCTCTTTCAGTCGTAACTGCTCAATGCAGCAGAGTGAGGGAAGGAAGGAGGACCCTGAACAAAGCTGAATTTCCTCAGTTTTGGGTTGGTTTTTTATTTTTCCCCAAAGGAATGGGGTGAAATTGCTCCTCAGCTGTGCTGGGAGCAGCACTTCAGCATTTATTTCTCTCAGGGAGCGGCTCCCTTCGCCCTCCTGGGTCTGATGGAAGGAGGAGCACAGCACCGAAACCTGGCCTGGGGAAAAACCATCCAGTCATGGATTCCCAGCTCTGGGGGGAAATTCCCAGCTCTGGGATGGAATTTCCGGCTCTAGGATGGAATTTCCCGACTCTGGGATGGAATTTCCCAGCTCTAGAATGGAATTCCATCCAGTGATGAATTCCTGGCTCTGGGATGGAATTTCCCAGCTCTAGGATGGAATTCCCAGCTCAGGGATGAAATTCCCAGCTCTGGGATGGAATTTCCCAGCTCAGGGATGATATTCCATCCAGTGATGGAATTCCCTGCCCTGGGATGGAATTTCCCGACTCTGGGATGGAATTTCCCAGCTCTAGGATGGAATTCCCAGCTCTGGGATGGAATTCCATCCAGTGATGAATTCCTGGCTCTGGGATGGAATTCCCAGCTCTAGGATGGAATTCCCAGCTCAGTGATGGAATTCCCACCTCTGGGATGGAATTCCCAGGATCAGTCATTCCATGGGGTGCTCCAGGGGCAGATGGATGATTTTAAATCCACCTCCATGGGAATTTTCCAGCCAGAGCTTGACCCGTTCTCTCCCAAAGTCTTAACGAATTTCTCTACCTGGGAAAAAAATTTGGCTTTGAATTTTGGGATTTTTCCACCTCTAAAATGGTTTCTCCTCCATCCTTCCCCCCTTCCTTGCATTTTCCCTTTTAGTCCTTCAGTCCTTTTTTATTCTCCTTCTCTCGCCTGAGCGGGGGACAAATAACTCCAAGCAGAAATCAAGAACCTGGAAAAGTCTGAACATTTTCATTTGGTTCCTTGCTGAAAACGAGAACAATTCCTTTGTTTGAAGGGCAGGGTTTGATTCCCACCCAGAACAACCCTGACCTGGTGGAGGTGCCGCGGGATCAGGTGGAGACACTCCAGCCTCGTCCAGGGCCCCTTTCCAGCCGCCAGAACGGAGCAGGGATGGGAAACGGAGAAGGAAAAACGTTCATTTCTCTTTTTTCTGTGTTTTTTTTTCAGCCTGGCGCCCTGGATGAGCAGAGGAGCTGCTGGCCCATCTGTTTCCAGCACCATTAAAGGCCTCTGACTGCATGTGGCCCTCGGAAATAAAATAAAAATAAGACCCTTCGGTCTGGAAATGTCAAAGGCTCTTTGATCCTGGCCGCCCCCCAGCCGGGCCCACATCCTCCCAGAGCTGAGCGGGAGCAGAGGGTTCCCACCGCTCTCCGTCCCAGCCAAGGCCTCTCCCCCCGTGGTTTTTTGGGAAAAGAAGGAAGTTCAGCGCTCGGGGTTGGTGACCTCGGAGTGCTGCTCCCCTGGAATTCTCCTCCAGCCCCTTTCCTGCAGCTGGGGCTCAGGAGGGAAGAGGTTAAAGCCCAGGGTTTGGGGGCAGAGCTGGGCAGGCCAGGTGTAATTAATGACCCCGAGATTGTCCCCGCTGGAGCTGGCTGCTCCTCAGCCCCGTCCTCCTCCGCGTGAGGAGCTCCATCCTGCTGCGATGGAGGCTCAGCCCCTTCAGAGTGCGCCGCAAAAATCCAGCGCTGGTTCGGCACCACTGCAGCTCTGTGGGTGAGCTCCGGCCTTTGGGAAGTTGTGCTCATTAAAAGGATGTTTTAAAAATGCTCGGGGTACCTGTGGAAATCCAGAGCGCCTTTTATTTGTCAAACTCGGGGACAGTAGAGGCCCTGCTGTGTTGGAGAAGGGGAGAAAAGGGTTTTAATTTAGGAGAAGAGGTTCATTATTTCCTTCCTAAAACCTTGGAAGTGTTTGGGGCCTGGTTTGGGGCAGTTTGGGTTGACACAAGGCTGTGCCCAGGGTGTGGGGCTGGTTCCTTGTATGGGGTCTGCAGCTGGAACGGGACCTGATGGCTGACCCTAATCCTGATCCTGATCCTGATAATGGTCCTGATCCTGATCTTGGTCCTGATTAAAAGGGAAAGGGAAAGGGAAAGGGAAGTCCTGATCCTAATCCTGATCCTGATCCTGATAATGGTCCTGATCCTGATCCTGATCCTGATCCCAATTTTAATCCTGATCCTGATCTTGGTCTTGATCCTGATTCCTGACCTGATCCTGATAATGGTCCTGATCCTGATCTTGGTCCTGATTCTTATCTTGGTCCTGATCCTGATCCTGGTCCTGATCCTAATCCTGATCCTGATCCTGATAATGGTCCTGATCCTGATCCTGATCCTGATCCTGGTCCTGATCCTGATCCTGGTCCTGATCCTGATCCTGATCCTGGTCCTGACCCTGATCCTGGTCCTGATCCTGATCCTGGCCCTGATCCTACTCCTGGTTCCAGTTCTAATCCTGGTCCCGATCCTGATCCTGATCCTGATCCCATCCTGATCCTGGTCCTGATCCTAATCCTGATTTCTGACCTGATCCTGGTCCTAACCCTGATCTCATCCTGATTCTGATCCCATCCTGATCCTGGTCCTGATTCCATCTGATCCCATCCTGATCCTGATCCTGATCCTGATCCTGATCCTGATCCTGATCCTGATCCTGATCCCGGTCCCAATTCTAATCCTGGTCCTGATTCCATCCTGATCCCATCCCGAGGTGTCTGGGCAGCTCCTCCTCTGGGATGCTCCTTTTTATTTTTATTGCAAACAGACTTTTTTGGGAAGCGCTCCCTCCTCCTCCTCCTCCTCCTCTGGCCACTCCGACCTTGGAAATTCAGCTCTGCCTGAGCTCTGGCCACCAGTTGTGTCACCTTTCCTCTCTCTCCTCCTCCTCCTCGCCCCATTCCTGCAGGACTGGGCGGCTCCTCTCCCTCGTGTGGGGCTGCCCAGAGTCCCCTGGCGCTACTGGTGACACAGAAATAAGTGGAAAAACCACTCGGTTTCCCTGGAGATGTGCTCAGGGCAGGGCGTTACTATTATTTTTTTTTTTTTATTTTTTTTGCTAACCAGTCCTCCCCAGCAGCTGTTGAGCAATCCCCGGTCCTCCCAAAACAAACAGGGAGCAGCCCTGGTGGCCAAATGTTGCAGGCCCGCTGGAATGAGTGTCAGCACAGTGCCCTGGGGCTGCTGAGCACAACAGCTGCGCTTCCACATCCTCCTCCTCCTCCTGGGGACACCGGGAGCTGAGCAGGGACAGGCTGGAATCCCAGAGGATGATGTCTGAGGATAAAGATGTTGGATTTGCCACGACGTTCCTGAATTTTGAAGATTTGGGGGGTTTATCCCGTAAGCGGAGGCTGATTTTTGTTCCCAGTTCGTCTTGCCGTGGCTCGGCGGCTCCCGGGGTTTGGGGTTTGTGACAGCTCTGCGCCCCAAATCCCTCCTGCTCCCCCTCACCTGCCTGGGCACAGCTCCCAGCTCGCCCAGAGCGCTTCCCAGGTGAAAATGATCCCGAAATTGGACATTACCGAGCTATGAAACCACAACCCTGCTGCTGGTTCCTTCCCAGAAGAGCGAGCGGGGCTCTGGCCGGGCTCCAGGGGGAACACCTGACATCTGGGCCGGGCTGGGAAGCCTTTCCCGAGATAACTGCGCTCCACACGGCCTGCAAACCTCCCCAGCCCCTCTCCCCTGGCTGTTCCCAGCACTGCTGCGATTTCTGGCACTTTTTCAGCCCGGGGGATGGAGCAGAGCTGAGCCGGGGCTCTGCTGTCGTTTGGAGCCCACTGCGCTCCCTCACAACAAAGATTTGCTCCCTGCCTTTGCAGATCTGTGGGACAGAGAAAGCCGAGTGATAAAAACAAATTTTTTTGCAGCTCAGGGGCCGCTGGGAGCTTTTTCCAGAGGTGAAAACTGCTGGATTGCAGTGTTTGCAAACAGCTTTTGCTTTTCAGGGACAATAACCCCCCAAAATACTGAGAGGAACAAATGCAAAACCCCCACAGGAGGAGCTGGAGCCCGGCCAGGATTTGGGGCTGGGGCTCTTTAACCCTCGCAGAGCTGCTCGTCCCCGGCCAGGGGAGCTGTGGGGTTGAGGCTGGAGATGCCGCAGGTGCAGAGCTTTGAGGGGAATATCACACCAGAATATCACACCAGCAGTTTATGCCGAGCTGCGCTATTAATCCTGATATTAAGAGGGTTTTTCCCTTCGTTTTCAAGCTGCTCCTTGGGTTCGTAAAAGTCCAGGTGTGGGATCATGGCTGGAGCTGCTGCAGGTGCGAAGCTTTAAGGGGAATATCAAGCAATTTATGCAGGATTATGTTATTAATCCTAATATTTAATGTTTTTTCTTCTTTTTAACTCATTTTGGCTGTTTCTTGGGCTCCTAAAAATCCAGATTTTGCTGTGGTCACCCAAATTTGGGCCACCATGAGGAAAAACCCCTGAGCCCCATAATTTTTAGGCTGGAACAGGTTTTTTTTGAAGCTCAACATGAGGCTTGCATAAAGCTCTTAAAATTAGTGCTGCCTTTCAAGCCCAAGGGCCGGAATAAGGTTTACAAGCCATAAAAGCCTCTTATCAAAGTTGATTTCCTCCAACGCACCTTTCATCTTTTNAAAAAAAAAAAGGGAGGGGGGAGAGAAAACAAATAGGAGGGAAGATGGATTGAGTCTGGATTAGGGGAGGCCCGGATGAAATATGAATTAGGAGAAAGTCTAAACAAAGAGTTGTCATTTTTTCTGAGCTGCTGAACATTAACGTGCAGCTTTAGGGAATATTTAATTTCCCCGGGTTATTTTTTCACTTTGCGGGAGGAGCGGAGCCGGGAGCAGCTGAGCACGGGGACATTCCCGGGGCCTGCTGGATGATCCCAAATCCCGTCCCTGTGACTCAGGGGGACCTTGAGCCCCAAATTCCGTCCCTGTGACTCCACTGCCGCCGATTCTGAGTCAGCCCCACGGCCTGGAAGGGGCCGGAGCTGCCCGGGAAGCTCCGGGGTGCTCAGGTGGAACCTTTGGGATCCTTCCCAACCCAAACCACGCCAAGATCCCGCCGCACAAAACCACGGAGCCCGTGGGCCGAGGAGGGACGCAGGGCAGCCCAGCACCCATTAATTAATTAATTAAAACCTCCAAGCCCGGTTTGCCTTGGCTAAAACCAGTGTGAGAAACTTGCTCGCGGCGTTCCTGCGTCGTCCGGGCTGAAGTGTTGTCATCCGAGGCTGCTTTGCATGACAATGCCCGCCGCCCTAATTATGCACAAGGATGCTAATGGGCCCGGAGCGGGCCGCATCTCCATGGGAAAAGTCTCTGTTTGGCCGGGGAGGGGGGAGAAGGAGAAAGAAAATCCACCCAAACAAAATAAACCATGACAGTTCGGGCAGGGAGGAGGAACGGGGGCGAGCGGAGGGGCGGGAGGCGGCGGAGGGGCTCAGCGAGGCGGGGATGGAGCTGATGAGGCTCAGGTTTGGCTTTTTCTGGGGGTCCTTTCGCTGCGTCCCTGACCAAAATCAGCTCTTCGGGGCTGGCTGCTGAAATAAAATTGCAAAATGGGCTCTGCGGTTTGCAGGCGTCAAGGGAATCGTTTGTGCAGGGCAGCGAGGAGGGAAACTGAGGCACGGAGGAGCTCAGCTTTGCCGGGATGCCTGAGGTGGGCATGGGAAGGGATCCAGCTTTGCTTTTCCTGTATTCCCAGTGCCTCCATCATCCCATCGTCTTCCTTTATCACCCCAGCATTTCTCCAAGGAGCAATCCCGAAAAAAAGCAGCTGGGAACGAAGGGTTTTGCCCACTGCATCCAGAGGCTGCTCTTCCCAAGGGTTTCCAGATCATTCTCCAGGATTCCCCATCAGCTTTCCCTTCCTGTGTTTGCCGTTTTGCAAAGTTCGGGGTAAAGGAGGGGAAGGCAGCATCCTCCCCTGTGCCCTCCCAAGTCTCCTGGGAATGATTTCCCCAATTTCTCTCCTATTTTGAAAGGCTGAGGTGGTTCTGGGATCGGGAATGTTCGGATGGAGCTGGCCGAGCTCAGATTCCCAGCTCCTTAAAGCCGCAGAGATCTCAAAACCCATCCCAGGGGGGCAGAGTGGGAGCAGAGCCCCACATTTCAGCGGGGTCTGTCACAGCCTTGGCACCTTCGGGGGAGCCGATAAAATCCCAGCCGCTCTCCAGGGAGGTTCCTGATGCTCCTGACACCTGCGGGGGCCGCGATCAGCGCTCCCTGAAATGCTCTTAAGGAAAGTGAAGAGCGTTCCAGGGCCAGGTGCAGCTCTGAGGAGCTCCAGCCTTTCCCTCCCGGCGCTGCTGGTGTCACCTGGCTCTGGTGACACCGGAGTGGCGCTTTCAAACGGGACGGGTTTGGTCCCGCTCATCAGTTTGGGGTCGTTCCCCTCTGCCAGGACAATCCCCACCCAGCACCAGCTGCTGCCACCAGCGAAAGCACAGCTGGGAACTCCTTGGGCTGCTTTTCCAGAGGTTTTCCCGTGGGCAGAGCGGGGGAATCTTTCTGAGAGTGGCGAGGATGGCACGGAATTCCTTGGGTGTTTTTTTTTTGGGGGGCTCAGCCTGGAGAAAAGGAGGCTCAAGGTGGCTTTGCACAACTCCCTGACAGGAGGGGACGGCCAGCGCGGTCAGGGGTGGCTCCCAGGGAAGGGCAGGACGAAGGGAAATGGTCTCAGGCTGTGGCAGATGAGGTCCAGGTTGGACCTCAGGAGGAATTTCTGCGTGGAAAAGGTGGCCAGACCTTGGAACTGCCCAGGGAGCTGCCTCCAAATCATTGGGGTTTGGAGGAAGAGGAGGATGAAAATCTGAGCTTAGGTTATTGGAATTCGGGATGGAAGAGGAGGATGAAAATCTCAGTTTAGGTTATTGGAATTTGGGATGGAAGAAGAGGATGAAAATCTGAGCCTGGTTTGCTAAATTACTGGAGTTTTGGGGAAGAGAAGGATGAAAATCTGAGCCTGGATTATTGGAATTTGGGATGCAAGAGGAGGATGAAAATCTGAGCCTGGTTTGCTCCAAATCACTGGAGTTTTGGGGAAGAGAAGGATGAAAATCTGAGCCTGGTTTGCTCAAAATTACTGGAATTTGGGGTGGAAGA